>CM059193.1:39653336-39699835 GCA_030323885.1 Branchipolynoe longqiensis
GTGGCAATATCAGGGAGTCTAGGTGGTGTAATAGTTAGCACACTGGCCTGGAGTGCAGAGAGATGTGGGTTCGAGTCCCGCTCTAGGCGCAATATTTCCCATTTTCATCACCCCCACAACACTGATGCCGTGCCCAGGATCCTGTACAAGCTATGCGCTGAATGGTTGTTGAACCTACCCTGTGTATGTATGTGTAAGTGCATTGCCTGTATGTATGTAATTGTAAGCATTAAAAGACTTACAATTCCAGGGGGACGAGTGTAGTGGTCTGCACTGACCTCTCAGGCAAGGAGACGCATAGACAGGTAGGCGTGGGTAGTGTGGTGATATCCGGGAGCCTAGGTGGTGTAATGGTTAGCACACTAGCCTGGAGTGCAGAGAGATGTGCATTCGAGTCCCGCTCTAGGCGCAATATTTCCCATTTTCATCACCCCCACAACAATCGCTATACTGTACATAAATTCAATTTGAAGCTACTTTTATTGCAAATAGTTGAACGTTGTACTCTATTTAACTTCAGTTTGAAGTAACTTTTATTATAAATGGTTAACTTTGAAGACATTTGAAGTGAAAATATGCTAAAAATGATTTCTGCAGGCAAACTGAAATATTGGACATTATATTTATAGGCTTCATCAGTAATGTTCTATATATTACAGTACTGTTTTAATCCGATAAAAGCATCAAATCAAAACACTTATCTAGATTTGAACCTACGTATCCAACTTAGATACTGGTGGACTTATTAAACATTTAGTGCTACATAGAATGGCATACTAAGTCAATTTAATAGAACATAGAATTGGTGGAATGTATGGCTTCAGAGTTTTGACAAGCATGTCAAAATTAATTTGGCATGTTTACACTTCAAATATCGCTGAAATTAGTCATTTTAAAACAAAGTTATTTCGAACTAAAGTAAGGTAGATCATAATGACCACCGTAATATATTTATCACAGAAAATGACAAAAACTCAAAACCATCGGATTATGCAACTTTAAATTGACATAGTATTATTCCTGTGCACAAAGGTTTAGAGGTGCATAATCCGGCGGTCTTGAGTTTCTGACAGTTTTCTGAGATAAGTATATTAAATTGATCATTATAATCTACCTTAATTTAGTTTGAAGTAACTTTTAATTGAAATGGCTACCTTCTGACATATTTGAAATTCAAACATGTGAAAATAATTTTGGCAAGCACGCCAAAACTCTGACACCATAGGCTTCTGCAGTAACAGGTTCTATTAAATCGACTCAGCATTCCCTTCTATGTGGCAACAAATACTTAATAAGAGTATCAGTATCTAAGTTATATATGTAGAATCAAATCTAGATAATTGTTTTGATTTTGAAAATTTGATGCTTCATCGGACTATGCAACTTTAATGAGGACAGCAGTATCTAAGTTGGATATATCGAATCAAAAGTGTTCTTGGAATCGAAGGTTGTCCACTTTCATCGGACTATGCAGCTATAACTTAGTCAGGGTGGATGACAGTGAGGAGGGAAAAGGAGAGCAGGCATTGCGCAATTTGCTAGATTAGTTTAAAGCCCAACATTCACAGGGCATTGCATAGTGTTTGTCACACATGGTGAAAAATGGTGTTTACAAGATGGCGCGCTTTGTGTTTCTTGACAGAGAAGAATTTGAGGCCGTCTGCCCACGTGACCTGGCATAATAGGACGCAGCAGTGACGTCTGCTCTGAATGAAGTCGTCTTCAAAAGGCGATTATGCATAGCTTTAACTGGCTCGACTGGAGCGACAACCCGACAAGAAGATCGGTTGGAACTACTTCATGCACAAGTGTGGGTCATGTGGGTCGGAGTAGGGATGGACGGGGATGAGTGGGGGGGGAGGGGTGGGGGGTGGAGTGGAGGGGAGGAAGGGGAGGAGGGACGGGGGGCAGGGGGCAGGATGGAGGGGAGAGGGATGGGAGGGTAGTGAGAGAGCGTAGGGGAAGGAGATGAGAGTGGGGTAGGAATGAGAGGGGAGGGCATGGCGCAATGAAGAGGGGAGGGGAAGGGAGGAGAGGGGGAGGGAAGGGAGGAGAGGGGGAGGGGAGGAAGAGGGGGAGGGGAGGAGAAGGAGCGGAGGTGGCGGAGAGGATAGAGGAGGGATAGAGAAGGGATGAGAGGGGAGGGGGTGGGGGGTGGGAGGGGATGGGAGGAGGGGAGGGAGGGGGGGAGAGGGGGAAGGGGGGTTAGGGTGGAGAGGAGGGGGTAAGGAGAGGGGAGAGGAGGGGTGGAGAGGGGGGAGAGAGGTGGGGTGGGAGAGGGAGAGGAGGGGAGGAGAGGGGAGGGGATGGGAGGGGAGGAAAGGAGAGGAGAGGACAGGAGAGGAGAGGAGAGGAGAGGGGAGGAGAGGAGAGGAGAGGAGAGGAGAGAAGGGATGAGAGGGGAGAAGAGAGGAAGGGTGAGGAGGAGAGGAGAGAAGAGGAGAGGAGAGGGGAGGGGAGAAGGGGGCGGGAGGGGAGGAGAGGGGAGGAGAGAGAAGGAGAGGGGAGAAGAGAGGAAGAGAGAGGAGGAGAGAAGAGACTTACCGATGACTTAAAGATTGATACTCGTCGCTTCCTAGCCTGGCACTCTGCATTCTTAGTTTAGGGCAAGGAGCAGTGGAATGAGGAAGACAAATTGTCCGTGATTGAAATTTCTCCTACTTAATCAACTAATTACCCACACATACAATTTTAAATAACGATGAATCTAATATATTTATATGTATGGAACAATAGCAGAAACTCAAAAAAAGACTTATTTATTTTGGCCACATCATTCGTCAGAGTTCAATATACCGTACATTGTTGGAAGGGAAGGTGAATGGCAGCAGAGGGAGAGGGAGACCAAGAACATCATGGTTTACAAATATTTCACAGTGGACAGGCTTGAATTATTCACAGTCTATCAGAACAGCACACCATCGGGACAAGTGGAGAACCATTGCATCCAACCCTCGACTAGAGGATGGAACTATTGATTGATTGACCATCCTTCCATGTAGCAATACAATTTAAATAATTGCTCTAATATATGTGTTTTGAATAGGTAGCATGCACTTTGGTTTAGAAAATGTTGTGTTCATCCGATCATGAAACTTTAAACACTACAGAGTTGTTGGTTACCATCTTTGTCAACCATTAGGCCCATTAAAGGTCATCTTTCACGTATATAATTTATTGGCTGGAAGTTGCATTAGAAGACAACACATTGGTATGTTTAAACCAAATATAAATATTTAACATTTTATGATTATGAGTAGTATATCAGCTGCACAAAATATTATTTCCACCAATTCATTAGCACAATAAAATGCAAAAACAAAGCTATCATTATGCTGCTGCACTGTGTATAAATAACTGCAATAAGATCGAATGGCCTGCTGCTCTCGCCTTATACACAGAGCTGATTTACTCAAATATAAACAAGTTTTCACTAAATGTTTCCAAAATACATTGTTCAATAAATAAATAAATAAATAAATAAATAGGTCATGCAGTACTAGCTTAGTTTTTAAACAATGTAATAAATTTCAAAGCAAGTGTACATGTTACTAGTAACGCAGGTAATCGAACTGCCATCTTATGATTTAAAGAACTAACACTACTAGTGCCACCTAGCATAACTTCTCACACCGATTCAGTGCCTCGCGGCTTTGAACCTAAACCCTCGCTACTGTCACCACCGAGTGGTATCTCCTACTCCTTTAGGTGCTCTGACATCATAACCGCCTCCTAGTTTAAACTGTCACTTGCCGCCTGGACATGAACCTATGAGCTCAAGCCGATATCCAGATTTTTCTGCCACCCACCCCACGACTAAGGAAGAGATTGTTAATTCATAGTGTTGAGCGCCTCACTATTTCGACTCGATCATGAACTCCGCCCCTTTACTGTTAACTTGTACTCAGAATAAAATCACTATTATACCACTCTTTAGCTCGTCATGAATTATTCTGATTAATTATTAGAAGTATTTGTTTTACAGCAATACCAACATCTTTGGGCAATAAAAGTATTACCCACTGCTTCACTGGCCACAGCTGGTCCAATGTGTTATTAACAAACCCCACCCCAACAACAGAATTCAAATTGCTGTCAAGTGATTAACAACACTGAAACAACAAACTGCAAATAACAAACTCACATAACTAACCTCGATAGGGTAACATGAGAATATACCTAGCAAACTGACATTTATATACGGCTTGTCTAACTTCAACTGACCACAACCTATTAAACTTCATTACAATTTTACCAAATGGATACAGAAGATAACTTCTGCTTATATTATAAATACCATGAAATAGTCACATCGATCCGACTAATATTGTACAACGTCGAGCGACAAGGATGATCCAAGGATTGCGAGTGATGTCATATGAAAATCGCCTGAGGACACTTAAGCTACCAACATTGTCATATCGTCGTCTCAGGGGAGATACGATAGACACTTATAAGATTATTACTGGAGTCTATGACAGCGATGTCACAACCGGTTTGTTCAACCTCAGAATAAACAGCAACACCAGAGGCCAGCAGCATAAGATCATCAAGGAGAAGCCCAGACTTGAGGTCAGGAAACACTCATTTTTCTTTCGAGTGACAGATCCATGGAACAGTCTCCCAGACCAACTGGTTGAAGCACCAACAGTAGAAGGATTTGAAAGAAGGCTGGATAGACATTGGAGAAGAAACCCACAATTATATGACTTCAGGGCACCATCGACCTCCATATGTGTGCAAAGAAAAGTTCTTTTTTGCCATAACAAGATGGCATTAGAGGCCCAATAGGGCCTAGATAAGCCAGAAGAGGATCTGTAAGTTAATCTGTAAGTTAATATTGATGTAGACATATGACACTACTGTTACCATTTTTATGTAAATAATCCCGAAGTGAAAAATGTCTGGAGGATCAGCTCTTCGGCACTGACAAAGGAACTTATTCAGCAGAATAAACATATTTATCCCCCAAAAATATTTTTTAATCAGCCAATCAGATACAAGAAAGATACCCCTTAAATCTAGTAAATGTTATCAACAGAGGAACTGAAATGGATACATGGGCGGAAGCTGAAAGGTATTTTAACTTAACTAGATGTAAAAAATATAGTACGTGAAAGCAAGTAAGAAGCGCCATTTTACATGGCGTTACACTCATGTTTTCACATAAGGGAGTCCTTATTACCTTTCTTTGTAAGACAGTCAGTTTCTTTGTACATGCTTGATCCCAATCACAATGGGTCGGTTCATGGACTGTCAGCTGATAATGATATAGTAAATCAGCAGCTCTTTAACTGTTATCTGCAATCGACTAAGTGGCTCTTTAAGAAAGCCATTGAGTCAAGCCTTGAAGTTCACCTGTCAGCATACCAATGAATCTGAATGCTCTACGAGTCAATTCAATCAAACTGATAACATTAGTCCAGTAGGCCTAATAGAGTCACGCGAAAGTAACCCAATCAGCTTTGCTTGTTGGGACTTGACATCCTAGCAACAGTTAAGGTAGTATCAGGACGGGCACCGATTTGCGACAGCACGCGCTCATGGCGAATTTATAATGCTGTCCCACAGGGAAACCAGGCTGCCAGCACCATCACATAATATCCCACTCAGTCACATTATCCTGACACAGAGCTCACCAGTCCTTGCCATATCCTATTAATGCTGAGTGCCAGGATAGGAAGCGACCAGTATAATTTTGCATAAGTCATTGGTTTGACTCGACCGGGAACAGAACTCCCGATCTACCGCACGCGAGGCCCGCGCTCTACCGATTGGGCCACTGCGTCCAGTCATTCAAACAACTGTTTGATGACATTGTGTTACGTCATAGTGATGCACAGGGAGGAGGAATGTGCGGCTCATGCCGGCGACGTCGGCCTGACACCAGGGTGATGCTAGACTCTCGGTGGGTGGACGAGGCTCATGGCAGGGAAATCGGGTGAGTCGGATATGGCAACGTTAAGCGACGCTAAGCCGCCGCTACTGTCATACTAGGCTGATGTTGCGCGCTGGGGTTTCACTAGCCTCACGTTGACACAATTAATAATTCCTTTGTCCTCTCTCGTTGTCACGACACTAGCCCGACGTTACGTGCACGTCATTGACGTCCAACTTGGGCCCGTATTTGCATATTACGCCGAGATTTTCGACGTGTTAAATTTATTTTCACGTTGCGTTACGTTGTAGTGTGACAGGGCCATTATATACACTCAACCACCCTATATATCCTACCTGATTATATACACTCAACCAGCCTATTTAATCAACCAAATATTATATACACTCAACTAAGTACACCTTCTTTGTTCTCTTTGATACAGTAAACCCTCTCTAACCGACCACCTCCACAGATTGACCACTCCCATATATCGATCGCTTTAATTGGGTCACAAACGACCACCCATACAAAACCAGTGTTGCGATAATAACAACTCCCTAAACCGAACACCTCCCTAAATGTACCAGTTAAAATCGGTCCCATGATCGGTCGATTTAGAGAGGTTTTACTCTATATTTAAATTCCAGGAATTTACACAATTACCTTCTGAAGCTAGACAGTAGAAATAGCACTATGTTGAATCTATTCAGTGAAAATAACACTATGTTGAAGCTATTCAGTGAAAATAACACTATGTTGAAGCTATTCAGTGAAAATAACACTATGTTGAAGCTATTCAGTGAAAATACACTATGTTGAAGCTATTCAGTGAAAATAACACTATGTTGAAGCTATTCAGTGAAAATAACACTATGTTGAAGCTATTCAGTGAAAATAACACTATGTTGAAACTATTCAGTGAAAATAACACTATGTTGAAGCTTTTCAGTGAAAATAACACTATGTTGAAGCTATTCAGTGAAAATAACACTATGTTGAAGCTATTCAGTGAAAATAACACTATGTTGAATCTATTCAGTGAAAATAACACTATGTTGAAGCTTTTCAGTGAAAATAACACTATGTTGAAGCTATTCAGTGAAAATAACACTATGTTGAAGCTTTTCAGTGAAAATAACACTATGTTGAAGCTATTCAGTGAAAATAACACTATGGTGAAGCTAGTCAGTGAAAATAACACTATGTTGAAGCTTTTCAGTGAACATAACACTATGTTGAAGCTATTCAGTGAAAATAACACTATGGTGAAGCTAGTCAGTGAAAATAACACTATGTTGAAGCTTTTCAGTGAAAATAACACTATGTTGAAGTTATTCAGTGAAAATAACACTATGTTGAAGCTATTCAGTGAAAATAACACTATGTTGAAGCTAGTCAGTGAAAATAACACTATGTTGAAGCTATTCAATGAAAATAACACTATGTTGAAGCTATTCAATGAAAATAACACTATGTTGAAACAATTCAGTGAAAATAACAGTATGTTGAAGATATTCAGTGAAAATAACACTATGTTGAAGCTATTCAGTGAACATAACACTATGGTGAAGCTAGTCAGTGAAAATAACACTATGTTGAAGCTATTCAGTGAAAATAACACTATGTTGAAGCTATTCAGTGAAAATAACACTATGTTGAAGCTAGTCAGTGAAAATAACACTATGTTGAAGCTATTCAGTGAAAATAACCCTACGTAAAACAGAACATTCTATGAAAATAAAGCTAGTTAATAATTAAATATCCAACATGAGCAGAGGAGTGTTGTTCCCCTGATTTATAACCCGAGACTGTAGTGTTAAATTCACCGGCGGGGTGACGCCTGGTGTCAACATTGGTATCCACCCAGCCAGTAGACAGGCGCCTGGCCATGCTAAGGAAAGGTGTGTTTGTGTGTGTTTGGGGGGGGGGGGGGGAGCACACCGCTGAACAACACCAAACTAGAACTACATGCAGGAAGTGGTATTATATTTCATGTAGAATATTTGTTGACACAATTCTACTGCAACACAAATCAGAGTAATGTGCGGACTCAAGAACCTTAGTAAGTTTGGTCATCAGGCTCCATGTGTCAAAAGTGTCTGAAGAATAGGGTCTATTGTGAGGTTGGTTGGTTGGTTGTTGGGAGTTTTACGTCCTGGCAACATCTAAGGTCATACCAGAACGGATACCGACTTGTAACAGTGCGTACTCATGGAGACTTTATAGTGCTGTCCCATTGGGAGACCAGGCTGCCACCAGCACGAAATCCCATTAAAATTAAACAACTCGAAAGGAAACTGGAACGTTATTCGGGTGGGGAAGCTATGCATCAGTCTATTCTTGTTATTGTTTTTGTTATTGTTTTTTTGTTTTGTTGTTTGTTGTTGTTGTGACTGTGTTTTTATCAAAAATAAATCCGAAGTTCTCAACGCCTTCTTGAAATCACAACTGAAGCAAAATTAACCCGCCATAACCCTGAACTTGCTTAGCTCGTTGAATATAATTGCCTAAATTATATATCACAATTTTATTAGAATTAAGAATGGTTTAGCTCACTGTCAGGGCCATGTTGTGGGTTATTGGGGTTTTACATCCTGTCATCTAAGCCATATCAGGATAGGAGGACTTATGTGATTGTGTGCGATACCATATCACTATGTTCATGGCATGGTGTCCCAACACTATAAAGCCGTCATGTGTGTGCCCTGTCACAAATCTGTACTACCACTAATATGATCAGGATAATGTGAATGTGTGGGATATCGGATCATGGCCCAGTGGGGCAGTACTAGGTTGGTTGGTTGTTGGAGTTTTATGCCCTGGCAACATCTAAGGTCATATCAAAACGAGTACCAACTTGTGACAATGAGCCAACCAGTCCGGGGAATCACTATAAATTCACTATATGAGTGTGCATTGTCAAAAGTCGGTACCCATCTTGATATGGCCTAAGATGTTACTGGGGCATAAAACAACAACCAAACAAACATCACACACAGTACATACATAGACACCTCACGCAAGAGCACAAATAAATACCTTGGATTCCTTCCCATCTGGACCAGACGGGATGGCCAAATGAATTGAGCGTCTGTTCCCTGTTTTTGGAGATCGGGGATCGGAACCCATGAGTTTGTGGGTTCAAACCCTGGTCGAGTGAAACCAATGTCATAAAAATATATACTTGTCGCTTCCTAGTCTGGCACTCAGCATTATTAGGATAGGGCATGGACTGGTTGGCTCAGTGTCAGGATACTGTGACTGAGTGGGATATCAGGTCATGGTGCTGGTGGCCTGATCTCCCAGTGGGGCAGCACTATGAAGTCACCAAGAGCACACACTGTCACAAGTCGGTACCCGTCCTGATATGACCCTAGATGTTGCTAGGACCTAAAACAACAACAAACAAACCGTCTCACCTGAAGAAGACGCATAACTAAGTGATTATCCAAGATGGCGGACTGATTGTACACTCTCCAAAGCGATGGCTGATTTCGAACTGGTGTTATTTAGATCAGACCAATTACTGTGTGATTCAGACTGTGAAGGCATAGGGTATGACCGCAAAGAGGACAGAACATCCATCCTCGACCTGGTTTACTTATCACGACATGTTTGCTATGGTTATTTTTTAAATAAATATACAGTAAAACCTCTCTAAATCGACCGACCATGGGACTGACTTTAAATGGTCCATTTAGAGAAGTGGTCACTTTATGGATTTTAACAAAAATGTTACATTGGTATTGTATGGGTGATCGTTTGGGACCCAAATAAAGTGATCGATATAAGGGAGTGGTCGATCTGTGGAGGTGGTAGGTTAGAGAGGTTTTACAGTATATCTATTTTTTTAATAATCTTTTCATTATTATTGGAATTCTTTTTAAACAAATGTTGACAGTGAGTGAGTGAGCCTTTAATCTTAGCAACAGGCTTGTTTTATTTGTTGGAGATTTACATCCTAGCAGCAAATAAGATCATATCAGGCCGAGTTGTGACAGTGCATACTCATTGAGACTTCATAGTGTTGCCTCCACACATCAACAATATGACCTGATAGTCTACTTTCACATTATTCTGATACTAAGCGCACCAATCCTTGTCATATCCTATTAATACTGATTGCCAGGCAAGTATACATTTGATAAGTTATTGACTTCATGAGATAAGTATGAATTTTGTAGGTTACCGGTTTGACGCCATCAGGGTTCAAACTCATGACCTCTGCATGTGAAGCCAGTCGGCGTTCACACATATTCGACAATACTGTCCGGTCTGCCAGCAGCATGAGGTCATATTAGTTGTGGTACAGATTTGTGACAGTGCACACACATGACGTCTTTATAGTGTTGCCCAGCATTTGGGGCACCATGCCATGAACACAGAGATATGGTATCGCACACAATCATATAAGTCCTCCTGTCCTGATATGGCTTAGATGACAGGGCGTAAAACCCCAATAACCAACAACATGGCCCTGACAGTGAGATAAACCCAGTTTTAATTCTAATCAAATTGTGATATATAATTTAGGCAATTATATTCAACGAGCTAAGGAAGTTTGGGGTTATCACCGGTTAATTTTGCTTCAGTTGTGATTTCAAGAAGGAGTTTAGCACTTCGGATTTTTTTTAAACACACACACAACAACAAATAAAAAAACAAAAGGACAACAAACAACAACAAAAACAACAACAAGAATAGACTGATGCATAGCTTCCCATCCGAATAATGTTTCAGTTTCCTTTCGAGTTGTTTAATTTTAATGGGATTTCGTGCTGGTGTTATTGTTTTCCTCTTTTAGTAATTCATTGGATCATTAAAGAGTGTGGGTTTGGGATTTTTGTTAATTTAATTTGTTATAGAAATAACATACACCAATCATTTTCTAATAACATTATGTAAAAAGGCAAAAAAAATAAAATCTCTTCCCCGCGGTACACATATCATATGTAAGCCTATTTTCGTGAAGCTAAATGTCGGCTGCTCTCTGTGACATGTCCTTAAATGTTGCTAGGAGGTAATGGTCCAATAAACCAAACCTGTCAGTCACGCGATGGCAGACGACATCCAGATTTCTCACTATGGGGGGAAACCAATTGATCTTCAGTGAAATAATTGTAAATTGTTGGTGACAGCAGACGACATTTAGTAGGAGCAGACGACAATGTAAATAGATGTGGGTGAATGGACTGGTGACTATCAGTACCTTTGCCCTGGTGGGGTAAGTGGGATTATGGAGTATCAGGGTCTGCCATCAGGAAAAATGGGGTTGATGGGGAGTTAGTATTTAACCCTTATTTGTGTATGACATACTCCCATCGAAAACGAGGCTTTGCTAATTTGTTTACAATGCAATTGCACAATTTATTATGCATAAATGATTCGGTGAAATCATCAAATTGGCGGTAGGTAATTCTTTTCCTTTTCTTTTTTCTTGAAGATTTGTACTGCAAAGATTTGTTTTCACCATTAGACAGTTGGTTTATAGAAAGCCCGAGCCTACACCTTCACTGACCCTATGGATTTTAAACCTCCCACATCACATAGACATGGTATACGAGCAACTGGCCTTTGATGACACTGTAAGTTATACACAGCGGTGGAAATCCAAATTGGCAGAAGTGATGGCATGGGGAATCGAACCACTGACACTCTAACCACTCTGCCGCAGAGAACACCACACAGGTTTCTTGTCGTTAATAAGGTCTGGTCTAGTATCGAGGTTATGATTATGAAAAGGTGGACCGAAGTGGGGGTTGGGGGTTGGGTAAGGGGTAGCAATGGGGGTGGGGTGGGGCTTGTTCAGGGAAGGGGGGGGGGCAGACTTAGCAGTGCAGGAATAATGGAAGGAGCCAATATGGTTTGACAGTGAACAAACATTACAGACGGGGCCGGAATTTCTCCCTAGCTAAGCTAACAGCAATACAAATGATTAAATGACTTTACCGTCTGAGATTTTAGAAACTGCAAAGTAAAGGTAAAATTATTCTTTAGATGAATCCAACAATAGAATTGGACGTTGGAAATTAGAAATTATTAATGTTTCGAGAAGTTTTTAAAAAAAGAGACGTTTGTTTGTTTTTGTTAGTGGTTTGGATATATGTGAGTGTTTCACCCTACTATACGGAGCTGAGGCCTGGACAGTGTACAGACGACAGGTGAAAAAGCTGCATGCCTTCATGATGTGACATCTGCGTTCAATCATGAGCCTAACCTGGAAGGACAAAGTGACAAATAAGGAAATACTCGAACGGACGGGGCTGCCCTCTATGGAAGATCTTCTGATCAAAAAGAATCTCCGGTGAACTGGATACCTCATGATGATGTCATCAGACAGGCTACAAAAGCAGATCCTCTACTCTCAACTGTCTTCTGGTAACAGAAAGAGAGGGCGCCCTCATCTCCGGTTCAAGGATACCATCAAGAGAAACCTGAAGCTGAGAGAAATTAAGACGCACTCATGGAAATCACTCTCACAGCAGAGAGCTAAATGGAGAGCGGCAGTCAAGTAATGAAAGCAGTCATTGTCGCATCGCAACCGACAGCATCATGATGATGCTCTGGATATGTGCCGGCATGACTTCCCTCAGGTCACCCTCCATGTTCAGGTCTTACCTGACCCCCACTCCCCTTCCTTCTAACACCCCCTCGCCCCCCCCTCCACCAGCACCCACAACACGATCCAAACCATTCCGAGCACTAACTTACTAAGTCTGCGGGGATATGCCACCCCTCCACACATGCACAACCCCACCCTAACCTCACTCACTGCAGAAACCACCCGACAAACACCACACACACACAAACACCACACCACATACACACAAACACAAACACACACACAGAGTTCAGGAGGGCAGTTATTCGCCCCTTTCTTTTTTAATTGAAAAAGTAAAACATTGGCGTTCTTGGTGGTGGAGTGGTTAGAGTGTCTGACTTTTTGTGGTGGAGTGGTTAGAGTGTCTGACTTTTTTCTAGGTCAGACTCCTGATCTGAGGGTTGGCGGTTCGATTACCCGTGCCCCTAGCTCTGCCACTTTGGATTTCCACCGCTGTGTATAACTTACAGCGTCATGAAAGGCTGGTTGCTCTCATACCATGTCTATGTGGTGTGGGAGGTTAAAAATCCCTTGGGTCGGTAAAGGGCGCATTCCATACACGCGTAATGCGTAATGCGAATGCGAATGCGACAAAAAATTGAAACGCCTTGAAACCTATGAGCTACATTCCTTACACGCGTAATGCGAATGCGAATGCGAATGAAATCCATTATCCCGATCGCTCCATGTAGCGATCGGTGCGTAATGCATAATGCGTAAAGGTGGTGCGAATAGAAAGTCCTCAGTCGCCTTTGTCCATTGATATAAGGTTGGAGGAAGCGACTGATAATTACGGACAGCCGGGACAAGGTGGATCGCGGACCTGTTAGGAAGCAGTCTTCAAGGCTGCTGAGTGGAAACATATGGTAGTGGTGGTGGTGGGGGTTGGGGTTGCTAAAAATGCTACCAGAGCCACAAAAATATGAATACTTATCTATAATTTGGTTATAATAAAGGTAGGAATCCCCATGTGACGTACAAAAAGTTACATAGATATAAATGCAATATTTGGTCATATACAGAGCAGTATGGGGATAATTGTTTATTTTTATTTTTTAAATATAGCCAGTCATGTGCCGCATAACGCATTACGCATAACATGTGTAAGGAATGATGGCATTCGCATACCGCATAACGCATAATGCATTACACATTACGCATTACGCGTGTATGGATGCGCCCTTAAAAGTGTAGGATCAGGCTTCCCATCGACCAGCAGTGGAATGAGGAAGACCAGTCGTCTATGACTGAAATTTCCCCTGCTTAAACAACTAATGGACCCCAAAAAAAAAAAAAAAATGAATGAATTAAGTAGTTGTCATTAACGCTTATCTGGTCTGAGTAGAATCCTTAAAATGATGGCGTTACTCGTAGAATGTGGTCTTGGTTCTTCGAAAGTGAGATGGACATGGGACAGGGGGGAAGAGAAGGGAGACGGAGAGAGATGGAGAGAGAAGGTGGGAGAAGGAGAGAGAAGAAGAGAGAATGCGAGGCGAAATACGAGAGAAAGATAGAAAGGGAGAGAGGACAGAGAAGGAAAGAGGAGAGAGAAGAAGATAGAAGGAAAAAGAAATGGGAGATCGAGAGCAGAGAAAGAGAGGGGAGTGGAAAGGGAAGAGCAGAGCAAAAGAGGGGAGATAAAAGGATTGAGTAGACAGGAGAGAAGGAGCGAGGTAGAGAGATAGAGCGGTAGAGAGGTAGAGTTAGAGAGTAAAGGCCCGGTCATATGCACGTTAGTAGACGTAGTTGAACGTAGTTGAACGTAGTAGATGAACGTAGACAAACGTAGACGAATGTAGATGAACGTATATGAATGTAGATGAACGTATATGAATGTAGATGAACGTAGTTGAACGTAGTTAAGAAGTATGGATGCCAGTACGTTCAACTACGTTCAACTACGTTCAACTATGTTAGCCTCCACTACGTTCAACTATGTCCACTAACGTTGTATGTGGCCGGGCCTTTAGAGAGATAGAGAGAGAGGGAGATATAGAGAGATAAGGAGATAAGAGAGATAGGGAGATAGAGAGGGAGGAGAAGGAGCTGGAAAGGAATTCAAAGGAAATTGTACACACACAATTTAATTTTAGAACGGCCAAACGAGATTTCCCAACAACTCTGGGAGAGATCTGGGAACTGCAGACAGAAATAAACAAGTTTCGAAATAATTAAAGGAAACCTGCGTAAGCAAAAGTAAAAAGTACACCCGCCCCCGCCACACACACCCACACACACGGCCACAATTCTAGACTGGTGTTCTCTATCCTGTGTAACCTAGAAACACCTGGACCCACCACATCCTGCCCTCATCAGCACCCCCCGCTCCCCCCCCCCCCCCCACACACACACACCACTAACACAAATGTTAAATCTGCGGGTAGCAATTCACCCACTCCGAAAATAGAACCAACAGTGATTTAACCATTTAATGCTGTGCGTTAAGATTAATATGTATGCTTATAATACATATATTATATATATATTATATATATATTACATATATTATATATATTATATATATTATATATATTATATATATTATATATATTACATATTATATACTATATATATATTATATATATTGCATATTATATATATTATATATAATATACATTTGTTATGTTGGCGAGGCTAACATAGGTAATTTGCTCAATGAGGCAACTAGGTCGAGCAGTTTTCTTGCTGTCTCATGACACGCCCAGTAGTCACTTCTCACCCGGTCGTCGCTGCAGCAGGTTCGCTCTCCCACCCACCCACCCTGGGGTTGAGCACTGGGTGTTCCTTTGAGTCATTATCTTGTTAAACTATACCGCTTAATGTTGTCTATTATCCAAGTCATTTATTGATTCTGAATTCCGAATATAGCATTTGTATCATGTTACTGCTGGCCTTACCTGGTCCTATTACTGCGTTAGCTACTATTAAGAATGTACTAGTTAAGATTGGCCCTGTCACCATATAAGCTCAGATATTCGTGATTGCCCAACTTCCTTGAAGTTACAGACTTATTTTCTTTAATAAACATTTTCGTTATATTAAAATATATTCGCCTTGTCTTGTTTGTCTCGTTGAGTGAATTATATATATTATATATATTATATACATTATATATATAGTTTAACACCCCTGCCTTGCAGAGTTGTAAACCACTGCCTTGTGGTACAGGTCCTTGACAGAACCGAAGGCTAAGGGAGCAAACCCTAAACAGAAAACCATGTCACTGTGGCAGCATTAAGGGCGGTTGATGTATGGAACTCCCAACATCTTCCGACCAGCCACTGCAGGGACAAATAGTTTTGTGCCTGTCTTGACATGTTCTTGCCGCGTGAAACCTCTATTTGCTCCCCGAGAGAGTGCCGCTGGTAACTTGCAAAAGCCAGCAGCACTTCAACACTTTTGCAGGCAGCTTTCATGAAATGTAGATCGAGACTCTACATACAGAAATGATGGCGAACGTTAGTGCTGGAGGGGGAAGTCTCGGAATCGTTTGGGGTTACCAGTGGGGTCAAGCAAGGTTGTGTACTGGCCCCCACGCTCTTCTCCATCTTCCTATCAGCAATGCTAGATGAGGCTTTCCGAGACATGGGGGATGGCATCTATATACAGTCCAGACAGAGCGCTGACCTATTCAATGTCGCACACTTCAGAGCGAAGACCAAGACTACTCAGATACTGGTGAGAGAGCTACTATTCGCAGATGACAGTGCACTGGTTGCCCACTCTGCTGAAGAGACCCAGAAAATAGTGGACGCTTTCTCCGATGCATCAAAGAAGTTTGGCCTGAAAATTAACATCAAGAAGACAGAGGTGCTGTACCAACCCAACTCTACAAGAACCCGAGATGTTGTTTGTTTGTTTGTTGTTGTTTTACGTCCTAGCAACATCTAAGGTCATGACCTGGTATCCCACTCAGTCACATTATCCTGACACTGAGCACACCAGTCCTTGCCCTATCCTAATAATGCCGAGCGCCTGGCTAGGAAGCGACAAGTATCAATTTTAAAGTCATTGGTTTGACTCGACCGGGACTCGAACCCACGACCCCACGATCTACCAGCACGTGAGACGGACGCTCTAACTCATTCGGCCATCCCGTCTGGTCCCAAGAACCCGAGAGGAGGAGATCATGGTTGATGGAACCAAGCTGAACCAAGTGATGGACGCATTGATGCTGAGATACAGAGGAGGTTGGCCAAGGCTAGTGCATCTTTCGGCCGACTACGCCAGAGACTCTGGAACAACCACCATGTGTCCATTCGGGTCAAAGGTAAGATCTACCGCGCAATCGTGCAATCGTGCTATCCACCCTACTATACGGAGCCGAGGCCTGGACAGTGTACAGACGGCAGGTGAAAAAGCTGCATGCCTTCATGATGCGACATCTGCGTTCAATCATGAGGCTAACCTGGAAGGACAAAGTGACGAATAAGGAAATACTCGAACGGATGGGGCTGCCCTCTATGGAAGATCTTCTGATCAAAAAGAATCTCCAGTGGACTGGACACCTCATGAGGATGTCATCAGACAGGCTACCAAAGCAGATCCTCTATTCTCAACTGTCTTCTGGCTACAGAAAGAGAGGGCGCCCCCATCTCCGGTTCAGGGATACCATCAAGAGAAACCTGAAGCTGAGAGACATTAAGACCGACTCATGGACGCAACTCTCACAGCAGAGAGCTAAATGGAGAGCGGCAGTCAAGTATTGAAAGCAGTCTTTGTCGCATCGCGACCGACAGCATGATGATGATGATATTATATATATTATATATATTATATATATTATATATTAAATATATTATACATATTATACATATTATATATTACATATACCTCCAATAGCCGATGTCTACTTTTTGTGCTGGGGGTCGTTAAACAAAGAAATATTATATACATATTATATATATATTATATATATATTAAATATATCATAAATATATATGTTATGTATGTTATATGTTGTTATATGTTACATGTTATATATTGTATATTGTAGGTTGTATATTATATATTATATAGTACAATGAAACACAATTATATCATTGGGGTCCATAAAACGTCATCGCGAAAACAGTGGGGTCGAATTTAATCAGGGTTCAGTTTGTTGAATTACCTTTGAATTAAGGAATTCTGGGTCGCATGAATCAATGCGTCATATACAAATTCTCGTTAAATCAGGGCGCATTCTAACAAAGTTTCATTGTATATATTATTATTATTATTATTATATCAATAGAAATAGTCACATCAAAATACATATCTTTTGAGAATATCTCTCTGGCTAGACTAAATAAAAACACCTAGACGTTATATTAAATTTGCATAGTCCGATGATAGCATCAGATTTTATAACTTAAAACACTCGTCTAAATGTAATCCTTATATCCAACTTAGATACCGGTGCACTCATTAAATATTTATTGCAGTTTGGTATTCCTGCCCTATTCTGCTCTGCTCGTAAATGGTTAAACAAAACTCATGTTCATCATTTCAGTGTGCACACCGAAGTTAATATTGCATGTCTTCACTTCAAATATCTGGAAAACGTTAATAACAAAATTCCAAGATGGCGGATTTACAAAACAACAGTCCCATGTCATAGAATACATCACAGGAATAAGAGACCTGGAGTGGTTCAGTAAGTTTATAATGGACAACATGCAGAGCATAGTGTCCAAGTGCTGCTTGCATAATAATGTCACGTGACATTTCATGGGTCGAGTGAGAATAAGTAGCATGTTTGTCGTCACGTGACCCCTGTTTGTCATGGCGAGAAAGAAAAACATGCCCTGCATTTATCTACTGGAAATAAATTAAAGGGGCTGGGTATGGACCAGCTCTGGAAGTACTCCAACACTGCTCTCCAGGCGATCTCTTGCATGGATATTTTGGTTTGTATATAACCTGGTATGGTATGCAGGTATTGCAGGTATAGCAATACGTCAGGGAGTTTGACGCCCCTGCCTTGCAGATTTGTAAATCACTGCCTTGTGGTACAGATTCTTGACAGAACCGAAGGCTAAGGGAGCAAACCCTAAACAGAAAACCATGTCACTGTGGCAGCATTAAGGGCGGTTGATGTATGGAACTCCCAACATCTCCCAACCAGCCACTGCAGGGACAAATAGTTTTGCGCCTGTCTTGACATGTTCTTGCCGGTGTGAAACCTCTATTTGCTCCCCGAGAGAGTGCCGCTGGTAACTTGCAAAAGCCAGCAGCACTTCAACACTTTTGCAGGCAGCTTTCATGAAATGTACATTAAGACCGACTCATGGACGCAACTCTCACAGCAGAGAGCTAAATGGAGAGGGGCAGTCAAGTAATGAAAGCAGTCTTTGTCGCATCGCGACCGACAGCATGATGATGTTATAACCTAAGGTGTGTTGGGAGAGTGATTGAAAACACAGAGGTGTTATTCATTACAAAGGTTTTTGTTTAGATTTTTGTGGGTTCCTTTCTTTTCTTTCGTTATTATTATTATTATTATTATTACTACATCCCTGGCAAATTTAATCGCGAACATTTCGGGTATTCCCAGTTCCGCTGGTCCCTCTGGAAGGACTGAAGCTGTGACCCGGCACACCGGTTCAGCTTACACGGCGGAATGGTGAGTACACAAACAGAGACACTTGCTATCCGGACCGCACTTCGTCCACACCTCTCTCTATCTCCTCTCTGCTGGCCATGCTCCTCCTTGATATTGTCTGAAAAGAGGTCAAGGAGGGGGAGCCCGCCAGCATTTCACTTTCTACTCTTACTCTGTCCGTGTCTTTGGCTCGCCGGCTGGTCACCATAGAGCAAATAGACACGATCCTTTGACTCAACTCTCCTCATTTCTCTTTCCTATACTCCACTCTTTTTTTTTTCTCCCAGGCTAACTTCTCTCCCCTGATCAAGGGAGTTGTTTGCTTGGATGGGGCCCTTTACCTTATCGTTTCTCTCGCTTTGTTCTTGTTGCTGGAACCGCTGGACCCACCTTTACCCGTCTCTTCCTCCCAAACCCTTGCTGCTGTCAACTGGATACGAGTGCTCTGCTACTGCCGGACTGGGGAGATTCGGGGCCGCCCCAATGCTTCGCAGTTTTGAATGTTGTAAAGACATCCCCAGCTTCTACAACCGTCCCACCCAAAATTAATCTTCAACCAATGATGGGACCGATTTATCGGGGCATTTCTATATTGCTGCAGTTCTGCAGCTGGTAACCATCGTAAGGTTACGAACCACCCCAAAAAGCAAGCTACACAAACACAACATGGTATTTGATCTAATGTAAAGTATTTCCTAGAAAAATTCCACTGTACTTTACATTAGAAATGTATGTCTGGCAAAAATGTGTATCTGTTGAATACAATTTAGTTCTTTACTTTTCATTGAATATTTCATATTTATATTTTAAGTATATATTTAGGCTGTCTCCAGAAAACAAAAAACAACATCTAGAAAACCAGAAATCCGGGCCATTTCTGGTGCAAATCTTGCCAGATATTTGGTCCCTTATCTGTAATTGTAAGTACAGCAAACCCGCTCTAACCGACCACCTCCATAGATCGACCACTCCCCATATCGATTGCTTTATTTGGGTCTCAATTGATCTCCCATACAATACATTTGTAATGATAAAAAAAAACTTCCAAACCGACCACCTCTCTAAAGGGACCATTTATGGTCGGTCGATTTAGAGGGGTTTTACTGTATCACACTTACACACTATGCACACTTAATGCTGGAGTTTATTGTTTCATACAAACTGACCAGTCCTGTCCATATATGCAGTACCTTTAATCGACTTAAAGGGATGAGATAGCCAGTTACACTTGCTGCTCCTACGCCTGGTGATTTATGAGTTACTTCGGTAATTGCCTCGGAATGTGGATGGTTGCCTCAGAACACTAATCACGTGACACAGACTGACAGCACTATTTTGTAAACACGAGTTGGCAATCTCTTCTCCCCCGCCGCAGGACCCGCTGGGCATCCATAATAAAACACAATAAAACGCAATACAACACAATAGCAAGCTCGTAAAAAAAAAAAAATTTACTGGCGCTAACAAATAATTGTAAGACCACGTGCATAGATAGCATATGTCATGCCCTGTACCAGGCTGTATGACATTTTAAAGACTCCTTTTAAGTTTAATAGTCAATCCCCTGCCCCCTTCAACACCAACAACAAAAACACCCTTCGGACAAGTCATTTGTTTCATATATTCATGTGTGGTATAAAAGGGATTTATGTGAATATTATTAAGAATAGAATTATCGGGTTTTTGTTGTTTGTTTGCCTGTTTATGAATATGATGTGTCCCTGCATTGTTTTGAGTTGGGGGGGCGCGGGTGGGAGGGGGGGGGGAGGGAGCAGGGGGGGGGGGAAGTTTCAGCAGTTTGGTGTCTAGGGGGTATACAGTAAAACCTCTCTAAATCGACCGACCATGGGACCGACGATAAATGGTCCATTTAGGGAAGTGGTCGGCTTATGGAGTTTAAAAAAAATCATTACAATGGTGTTGTATGGGCGATCGTTTGGGACCCAAATAAATCGATCGATATAAGGGAGTGGTCGATCTGTGGAGGTGGTCGGTTAGAGATGTTTTACTGTAGTTTGAACCTGATGCTGCAGGAAGCCTGAGTTCCCACCACTTGTAGGCCAGTTCGGTGCAGAATGATATTTTTTAATTGATGGTAGTTTGGGTTTTTTGGGGGCCAACGAGAGGTTATCGACTCGTTCTACATGTATAACATCATTGTGTTGTGTTATGTAGGCACTGACAATGACAACGGTTTTGTTCAAATGTGTGAGAGTCAAATTGGGAACTAGAAAGGGGAGCTTGATAAGCCGGGGTATGCACAGTCTCTGCAGTTTAAGCAATAAGTTCAGGATAGCCTACATATATAATAAAAGAGAAGGCAGTCAGTCGGGGCCATACTCTCAAACTAGTAAAACCCAGAGCCACTTCAAAGTTAAGGCAACACAGTTTCTCAAACAGGATCATAAATATATGAAACGGTCTCCCACAAAATGTTATTGATGCTGAGTCAATAAATTCATTCAAGAATAGATTAGAAAAAGCATGGGCTGATGATCCAGGGAAATTTGACCCCTTATTCACCACATGCTACTAATTATTCCTAGTGTTGCTTATTTACTTGCACTCAAGCAAAAATGAGAGACAAATAAGTGTTCAAACTTCCTGTCTACCATTCGCTATTTCGCTATATATACAGTAAAGCCTCTCTAACCGACCACCTCCACAGATCGACCACTCCCCTATATCGATCGCTTTATTTTGGTCCCAAATGATCGCTCATACAATACTATTGTAACGATATAAAAAAAACTCCCCAAACAGACCACCTCCACAAATGGACCATTTAAAGTCGGCCCCCATAGTCGGTCGATTTAGAGAGGTTTTACTGTATATATATCGTAGTGGATTACACTGGATGAACGAGTCATTGATTGTAGTTTCACATCCTAGGAACATCTGAGGTCACATCACAATGAGTACCGACTTTTGACAGCGCGCACACATGGCGACTTTGCAGAGCTGCTCTGACTGGTAGACCAGGCCGCCAGCACCATGACATGATATCAAACTCAGTCACATTATCCTGTCACTGAACCAACCAGTCTTTGCCCTATCATAATGATGCCGAGCATCAGGCAAGGTAGAGACAAGCATAAATTTGGTAAAGCTTTGGTTTGACTCAACAAGGGATTGAACTCAACACCTCTGACACTTGTAAGGCCCCTCCCAAAGGCCTATGACAGTGTCAAAACTAGTGTACACCTTGGTTGGAGCCCCCCTAGACTTTGAAGCCATAAACCTCAGCTTGCCAAGGTTATAAGCAAACCTGGCACTGTAACCCCGCCCTGTGTTTATAAAAACAAACACTGGAAACTCAACCAGTAGCGGCCAACTAGACCAAAAAACCCATCTACAATGGAATGAGCCTGGAAATGATTCTAGTTGGATCCTACTGAGGTACATGATTAATCAATATTAACCTACTTTCTAACTCATTAGGCCCCATCTGAGATAACCATGAACACAAGTTCATTCACAAAGGCCCACCCTACATCCCCCTCACCCTTTCAACGAGTATGTTACTATTAGAAAGATAATCAGTTATGCCCCACCCCCTACTAATGCCTACCATACTAGTTTAACATAGATACCTCCCCGCATATGTTTCTTTTCGCTTATCTTGTTCGTTACCTGTCATTCATGTACCAATGTTTTGCTTATTTTCCTGTAATTGTCTATGTGTATATTGTTGTAGATTTGTTTGCTGTGTAGAGGCAATTGTGATTAGAGCTGGAAGACCAGTGCATTACCACCGACAACATGTTATTCAGAGGAATAAAAACACTTGAACAAAAGAAACTAAAATATAGTGACTGAACTTCAACAACCCACGTACAATAGAACAAGTCTTCAACTCTGCATCCAGACCAATGTTGCTCTGATATAGCGGGTATCTTGTCATCATACCAAATGAGATAACAAATATGTATAACAACAACAAATAGCAATAGCAATAACAATAATAATAATAATAATATTAACAAGAAGAAGTAATAGTATCAATAATAATAAAACCACTGTAAAAAAGAAGCGTTTGGACGATGAACAAAGATTGTTTACACAGGGCAAGGGTTCACCAACCCCAGGGCTTGCTGAAGTCAGGTAGGCCCTACTACTGTACATAAGTAGCTTTTCTTTCTTTAGTACTTTTTTTCGTACAAATGCAAACACCTGAACACACAAGGGCCAAGTGATACCTGCCCGGTAGCACTTTGTACAACAAGATGAAAGTCTTTGCCAGATTTCCAAAGGGCTTGTCACTAGTCATGCATTATACCATAGTCACACTACTGCTTGCGACCACTTTTTTTTGTTTTTGTTGTTGTTGAAGATTTATACTGCCTATCATGGATAAGCCTTGAATAGGCTTGTTTTCACCATTAGACAGTTTGTCGATAGAAAGCCCGAGCCTACACTTTTACCGACCCAAGGGATTTTTAACCTCCCACACCACATAGACATGGTATGAGAGCAACTGGCCTTTGATGACGCTGTAAGTTATACACAGCGGTGGAAATCCAAATTGGCAGAGGTGGGGGCACAGGGAAGCGAACCACTGACCTTCAGATTAGGAGTCCGACCTAGAAAAAAGTCAGACACTCTAACCACTCCGCCACAGAGAACACCAAATCAGCAAAAAAGGGTGGTCGCAAAGCGGTCGCAAAGTGGTTGCAAAGTGGTCCTCAATGGTCGTCTACCTCCCTGCGACCATTTTGGTCACAAATGAGGTTGCAGCTGCTGCACTAGATACTGCCTTGTGACCAAAATGGTTTCCCAGAGGTCGGCGACCATTGTTTTGGTTGCAAGTAGGACGCAAAGAGGTCGCAAATAGGTGGGTTCGTTGGTTGTTGGATTTTTACATCCTGGCAGCATCCAAGGTCATATAATGCTAGGTACACACCTACCGTTTATGATTCGCGCACTAAAATTCGCGACCCGACCCGCTTAAAACTGAAAACGGGCCGATTCATTTTTCGAATCGCGAATCGCAATCGTAAGGAAGCGCTTTTAGCCCTAAAAAGTCGCGAATCGCAATCGGTAGGTGTGCTAGGGGAGTGCACACCTCACGACTTTTGGCCAGTTTTAGATCGTATACAGTAGGTGGGTGCGGAAAAACGGTAGGTGTGTACCTAGCATTAGGATGGGTACTGACTTGTGACAGTACGCACTCATGGTGACTTTATAGTGCTGCCCCAAGGGAAATCAGGCTACCAGCACCATGACCCAATATCCCACTTAGTTGTGTTATCCTGACACTGAGCTAACCAGTCCTTGCCCTATCCTAATAATGCCGAGCACCTGGCTAGGAAGCGACAAGTATTAATTTGATAAGTCATTGGTTTGACTCGACCGTTAACCGAACGCCCTATCTCCCGCACACAAGGCCCGCGCTCTACCGATTCGGCCACCAAGCCCGGTCGCACAGGAGGTGGGTTCGTTGGTCCAAAGTGGTCGCAACGTAGTCGCACCTCATAGTGTGACTGGGGCATTAGTGTTAAACATAGACTGTTGAGTCTATTTGTCTGACAAAATGTTAAATATTCATGCAGTGTCTAACGTCATTCGTGACAGAATAATCACCACCAGGCGGGATGGCCAAATGAGTTGAGCGTGTGTCCCGTTTTGGTAGATCGTGGGATTAGAACCCACGGGTTTGAATTCTGGTCGAGTCAAACTAATGACGTACAAATTTATACTTGTTGATTCCTCCCCAGGCACTCGGCATTATTAGGATATGGCAAGGACTGGTTAGCTCAGTGTCAGGATAATGTGACTAAGTGGGATATCAGGTCATAGTCCTAGCAGCCTGGTCTCCCAGTGAAACTGCACTATATAATCTCCATGTGTGTGCACTGTCACAAGTCGGTACCCGTCTAGATATGACCTTAGATGTTTCCAGGACGTAAAACTCCAACAATCAACCAACCAACAGAATAATCACAATTATACCATAGTGCTAAATGTAGATGTGTGTGTTCATCCGACAGACTGCCCGTTTAAATATTCATTTCAGCATGTGACCTCATTCATGACAATCCCAATTATTGCTATTTTTAGACAAAACTATGCGTATGCCAATTAGAACCAATGCTACAGCCGAGAGCAAAGAATTAAAGCTGCATAGTCCGACGAAAACAGCAAATTTTCTAAACCAAAACACTTAACTAGATTTGAGCTTACATATCCAAATTAGACACTGGTGGACTTATTAAACATTTATTCCCGTGTAGAAGAAATACTAAGCCAATTTAATAGAACATATTACTGCTGAGGTCTATGGTGTCCTGCATTTCAATGCGCATGCCAAAATTAACATACCATCTTTTCACTTTAAATATCTCCACAGTTAACCCTTTAAAATAAAAGTTACTTCTTTTTTTTTACTAAAGTAAAATAGATTTGAAGGATTTGTCTAATATATTTATCCCAAGAAATCTGGCAGACACTCATGCAACTATAATGTTGTGACTTTGCTCCAAGTATCATTTACTGTGACTAGCCTTAGGAATGATAAATAATAACATTTATCTTAAAACTTAAAGAACCCCACAAAAACAACCATTCCATCAAAAGATTGGTATCTATATTCTCGGGTGTAGTAGGGAGGATTTGGGGCATTGGGGTTTTACATCCAAGAAACATTTGAGGTGATATCAGGATGGGTACCAACTTATGACAGTGCACACTCATGGTGACTTTATAGTGCTTCCCCACTGGGAAATCAGGCCATCAGCACCATGACCCGATATCCCACTCAGTCACATTATCCTGACACTGAGCTAACTAGTCTTTGCCCTATCCTATTAATGCCGAGCACCAGGCTAGGAAGTGACAAGTATCAATTTTATAAGTCATTGGTTTGACTCGACTGGGCACCTGAACTCCCCATCTCCCGCACGCGGTCTGCATAATCTGATGAAACATAAAATTCTCGAAAGCAAAACACGTGCCTATATTTGCTCCTACATATCCCAGTGGTGTTCTCTGTAGCATAGTGGTTAGAGTGTCTGACTTTTTTCTACGTCAGACTCCTAATCTGAAGGTCGGTGGTTCAATTCCCCATGCCCCCCCACCTCTGCCAATTTGGATTTCCACTGCTGTGTATAACTTACAGCATCATCAAAGGCCGGTTGATCTCATACCATGTCTATGTGGTCTGGGAGGTTAAAAATCCCTTGGGCCGGTAAAAGTGTAGGCTCGGGCTTTCTATCGACAAACTGTCTAATGGTGAAAACAAGTCTAGTCAGACTTATCCATGATAGGCAGTATAAATCTTCAAGAAAAAAAACTTGGATACAGGTGCTCTCATTAAACATTTGCTGCAGCTTGGTACTCCTGTGCTACACTGCTACATTTGAATATGGGTAAACAACGTTTATGCCCAGATTTTTGGTGTCCACACCAAAATTAATTTGGCATGGTTTTACTTAAAATATTTATAAAAACATAACCATTTTAAAATAGGAGATACTTCAAACCAAAGGAAAGTAAATTACAGTAATCAACTTATTTTATCTAAAAAGAATTATGGAAGAAATTTAAACAATTATTGTATTGCGCAAGTTTAATTTGATAGGATTACGATGTCGTAACTGTCACTCAAGTTGGTGTCTCGGACGTCTAAATTATATGTGTAGGCCGACATTGTTGACATTCATGAATGATGGCGCAAAATTAAATATTTGTATTCCTGTGACACGATCTGTGCAAATGGGTATTTTGATGTTGTCAGTGAGGGCTTTTCAAAAAAGCTTTTGTTTCTATTGCTGCTAGTGTGGAGTTTATTTTAATTATAACCAACACAAATCATGGCTTTGCTGTTGTAGTGTGTCGCTAAAGGAAAGACCATCTTTATTCTACTTAATTTACTTGTTTTATATGGTTAACACTTACATTTCTATAAAATGTTGATTACATTGAAGCTTGCTGACAATACATGATATTCACACGCATGCACTGTGGCAATGGTCCCACAATCGTAGTGTTCATCGTCGCCGTCAGATGTCGCATGCGTTGTGGATATTGTCTATTAAGCTTGCATAGTCCGATAGCTTTGAGTTTCTGTCATTTTTCTGAGATAAATATATTAGATTGATCTTTATTATCTACTTCACTTTAGTTTGAAGTAACTTTTATTTTAAATGCATATTTGAAGTGCAAACATGACAAATTAGTTTGCCTGACATGCCAAAAGTCTGACACCATAGACTTCAGCAGTAACAGGTTCTATTAAATTGAACAAGTATTCCCTTCTATGCAGAAACAAATGTTTATTAAGCGCATCAGTATCTAAGTTAGATATGTAGAATCAAATCTAATCAATTGTTTCGGTTTTGAAGATTTGATGCAGCTTTAAGTTGATTTCATATTACTTCTACACAGAAAAAAATATTTTATGATTGTACCAGTATCTAAATGGGGTATGTAAGATCAAAGACCCTATAATATTAAGACGGCTCACTCTCTATCTCTCCAAGGGTAATGTAAATTTCGCAGTGCCACCTTGTGGTGGGTTTGATCAGCCGGTTGCTGGTTGGTGTTTCACATGTAAACACATACAATTATATTATACATGAGATAGGTAAGTATGAATACACATCAATATGAAATTGCTATTTACAAATACCCATCATCATCAGCATCATCAACAGCATCGCCATCATCACACATCTTTCACATTCATATATACATTTATACATATAATATAGCACCTGTTTAACCAAGAGAACAGCCAGCGCACCAAGTGGTGGGTTTGATCATTTTGATTACACAGTACAGGCTGAGTGAGCCTTCTTAGTATTATAGGGTCTTTGGTAAGATCAAATCTAGCTAAGTGTTTTGGGTTAGAAAATGTGTTGCTTTCTTCGAACTGTGCAGCTTTAAGTAGAATTGTCTTCGCGATGCCCTTTCAACACAACAATGTCGTGTGTGTGTGTGAACAGGGTCCCCCATGGCTTTGACACCTTACCTCTATATGTCGTCTGCTGTGACTTAATTTCATTCCAATGACAAACAATACGACATTTAATGCTGAAATGCACATTGTCTTTTCAACAACAAAACTCCAACGACAAAAAAGCAATGACATTCATTGAAATTAAACAATGCCTTGAACAACGAACCACTTTCTTTCAAATAAAAAAAAGTATTTTGGGGGGGGGGGGGGGGGGTTAGCATACGACACGGCAGGTTTGATCATGAATCGGTTGGCTGGCCCAGTAACCCGACAAGTTGTAGAAGAATGGGGTTATACATTATTTATCTGGAACACACAGATCACGAGTGAAAAGGTTGTTTGCTTGCTGTTGTTTTACATCCTAACAACATCTAATGATATATCAGGACGGCGAGTTGAAAGATTGGTTGGTTGTTGGAGTGTTATGTCCTAGCAACATCTAAGCTCATATCAGGACGGTGAGTGGAAAGATGGAAGGGGTGAGGGATGTGGTATTTGGTTTAAAGTTTAATTAAAGGAAGGACGGGAACATGATCATGGCAATTTTATAGTGCTGCCCCACTGGGAGACCAGGCCGGTAGCACCATGGCCTAATTCAGGACACGACACGGGACTACTTAGTATGGGATTTTATTTAATCTAAGGCAGGAGGAGACACAGGTCAAGTTAATGAGGTACAATGGTTAAGGTCAAATGAGGGTAGCAAGTTCGAGTCTCTGCGGGATCCGGGCACTCAACCCCATTAAGTCAAATGTCTTATAGTAGGGTCGGGTGGGGCAGTGAGAAAAGGCAGGTGGTGTTGTCGGTCCAGCGTCTGGTGGTGAAGTGCTGTCGGTGGGGGCAGCGGGCCGGAAGTGACATCCGAGGTGGGGAGTGGAGGCCCGGGTACAAGCGGCAGCTACCAGCACGTGGGTGCCACCTGGAGTCACTTTCCAGCCACCTATATTTAAAAGGGGGAACTAAAAGGTATAGGTCAGATTGGAGAGTGGTGGGATCCCTGGCGTCCCGTCTCGGTCCCGAATTACCCATGTTACCTATGCAACATGCCCAATATCCCACAAAGTCACATTATCCTGATCCTGAGCTAAGCAGTCCTGTTTCTATCCTATTAATGCCGAGCACCAGACTAGGTAGCGACAAGTACCCAATTTTGTAAGTCTCATTGATTTGACTTGGCTGGGATTCAAAACTCCTGACGCATGTTTAGACATAAGTCATTAATTACAGACAAGTGTTATAAAGAAACATCACTTTGCCATAGAAAGGTGTTAGGGCACCTCAAGACAAGTACCACAAACCTTCATTTGAATAATAGTAATTTGAAATCGTTCTGACTATGACTATAATCTATATAATTCCACCTAGCTCTTCCTTGTCTGACGTCACACAACGGGGCTGTTCGCAGGAGGTAGGGATGGGTCCTTCCAGAAGAATTAGGTCAAAGATCCCATGAATATTATTCTATATATGCAAAATGTAGTAAAACCCCATTAAATCGACGGACAATGGGACCAACTTTTAAATGGTCCATTTAGGAAGGTGGTCGGTTTAGGGAGGTTTTTTAAATCATTACAGTGGTATTGTCTGTGTGCGCGATCGTTTGGGACCGAAATAAAGCGATTGATATAGGGGAGTGGTCGATCTGCGGGAGACGCACACTCCATACGCTCGGGAAAAAAAAATATATATATATATATATATGCGTTATAGTTGGTATTTCTAGAATATTAATACAGTAAAACCTCTCTAAATCGACCGACATTGGGACTGACATTAGGTGGTCCATTTAGGGAGGTGGTCGGTTTAGGGAGTTAGAATATGGTTACAATGGTATTGGTGGGACCCAAATAAACCGATCGATATAGGGGAGTGGTGGATCTGGGGAGGTGGTCGGTTAGAGAGGTTTTACTGTAGTTTATTAAGAGGGGAGTCCAGATCAAATAGGTGTTCCCACTGGGAGTTACTGGCAGATCATGGTGAGGCTAACTCTCACAGGAGGTCACGTGATACCACATGATACATTGTACACTGAAATACTGTGTGCCAACTTCATATGAATGAGTGTTCTATTTCTAACGAGTTACCTTATTTATACAGAGAAGGAAACATGGAATATTCTCAATCTAATGTAGTGTAGCCGTGTTTATTTGGCACTAATGCGGTCTAGCCATGTTTATTTTGTACTAATGTAGTCTAGCCAACTGGCAATGGATGGGTATGACATCCACCTGTGCTGGGTGCCTGGCCATGCCTGCATAAAAGGAAACGAACGAGCTGATCGGGCTGCGAAGAAGGCCCTGAACTGTGATCTTGAACCATGTCTGATCCCTCTCTCTGATCTGAAACCACTAATAGCCACCCACATAAAATCCAAATGGCAACATGAGTGAGATGAAAACATTAATAAACTTAAAGAAATTGAACCATCTGTGGGAAAACCACCACAGACTCATGCGGGAGGTCGGCGGGACCGAGTGGTCCTTAGCCGCTGCCGTATTGGCCACTCATGGCTTACACATGCTTTTCTGCTACAGGGGGAACCTCCCCCTGAATGTATTGGTGTCAGTCCCCGCTGAAACTCAAACACATTTTACTAAGCGTGCTGGTAGATCGTGGGGTCGTGGGTTCGAGTCCCGGTCGAGTCAAACCAATGACTTTAAAATTGATACTTGTTGCTTCCTAGCCAGGCGCTCGGCATTATTAGGATAGGGCAAGGACTGGTGTGCTCAGTGTCAGGATAATGTGACTGAGTGGGATACCAGGTCATGGTGCCGGCGGCCTGGTTTCCCAGTGGGACAGCACTATAAAGTCGCCATGAGTGCGCACTGTCACAAGTCGGTACCCGCCCTGATATGACCTTAGATGTTGCTAGGACGTAAAACAACAACAAACAAACAAAACATTTTACTAAGTTGCGTTGATTTTTTGGCCCTGCGCCAACATTTCTACACTGCAGGCAGTATGCATGACCTTTTTACTAAAGTAAAACAAGAAAACATTTTAGGCTTTTTGAGGGCAGCTGGACTGTACCACCTCATATAGTTTACTAAATAAATTCTATCAATTATTAACACAAATTCTTTTTCTATGGGAATTTGTTTCCCTTGACCACAAATATATGATTGCGAGCTATTGGCACATAATTGATTATCTGCTTTTACATGTAAAAGCGATGGTTTGAACAAAAAACAAACATTTCTCGCCATGATTATGGCCTATGCTGCCGACACGGCGTAAAGCAACCACCAATCAATCAATCAATCAGTCTAGCCATGTTTATTTTGTACTAATGTAGTTTAGCCATGTTTAACCATGTTTATTTTTCGAGTTTGTTATATTTAACGATGCCTCTAGAGCACATTGATTTTTATCATCGGCTATTGGACATCAAACATGTGGTCATTCTGACATATTTCTTTGAAGGAAACCTGCTGCTGCCAAATAGGCTACTCTTTCCGATAAGCAGCAAAGGGTCTTTTATATGCACTTTCCCACAGACACGACAGCACACACTACAGCCTTTGATGAACCAGTTGTGGATCACTGATTGGAACAGAAAATAGCCCAAACTGCAAATGTGTCCACTGAGCAGGATCGATCACGTGACCCATACCTTCACAGGTGTACACTCTACCGCCTGAGCTATATCCCGCTCCAGCCATGTTTATTTGGTCCTAATATAGTCTAGCCATTCTTATGTTCACACTAATGCAGCCTAGCTATGTTCATTTGGTCCCAGGGTAATCTACCCTTGTAAATTTGATACTGATGTTCTCTGGCAATGTTTATCTGGTCTTAATGCAGTCTAGCCATGTTTATATGGCACTTCCTCTTTATCTATATATACTTTATAATATCATAGGTCACCTGTACTACATGGAGTTAGAAGTACTGAAAAAAACACAAATTTACTAATTTTACCCAGTGATTAGAAACTTGCTAGCAGGCTGCCTCTAACTAGTCAGAGGGTTGGTTGGTTGTTGGAGTTTTACATCCTGGCAACATCTAAGGTCATATCAGGACGGCCGTCAGAGGGTAGATTGGTGGGGGGAATGGTATATCATGACAATATTGCACAGAAACGATGAGAGCAAAATTACTGTTTTCACCAGATGGATTATGGATTATGGATTCAGAGTCTAGTGCTCACACAGGCCACTGGTGGCGCCTCGATTTGTCCGCAACCATCCAAGTGGTTCCATTTTAGGATACAGAGAGGAAACCTGGCCATTGTCTGTAGGTCTAAGACCTGAGTTTGTATTTGTTTGGGTTTCACATTCTAACAACATCTTAATCTAGCTTAAGACGGGTATTGACTTGTGACAGTGCGCACTCATGGCGACTTCATAGTGCTGTCCAACTGGAAGACCAGGCCACCACCACCGTGGTTCGATATCCCACTCAGACAAATGATCCTGATACTGAGCAAACCAGTCATTGTCATATCTTAGTAAAGCCGAATGCCAGGATAGGTAGCGACAAGTATCAATTTTGTTAAGTTATTGGTTTGACTCGGTCTGGATTCGAACCTACAACTTTCTAAACGGGAAGCCGGTGCTCTTCGCGATTCAAACATCCCTCCAACTTCGCCCCTCGTCCTTTCGTCCGTTCGGCCCATTGGACCCTCGGAGCATCAGTCCCTCTCGCACTTTGTTCTCTTTAAAAGGACTATCTTTGTAAAGACTGTTTTTCTTTGTAAAGGAATCTTCGTAGATGTACCAATTTGTTCAGTCTGTGAAGTCTTTGTGTAGGAATCAACATTTTTCAATGAACTGCCCTGCAAACCAGCTGCACAATTCACTAACAAATTACGAATCAAATCTACATCATACCCAGGGTTGCCAACCCTTGCGGGTTCACCGTAAGGTGTATGATATTCTATGTCCCCATCATCACCTTACACCGATCTTCTGGTTTTTCATTTTCCAAAATTATATAAATATTACAGATGATTGTGTCCAAAAATCACCACAGAGCATCTAAGAGTTTAACTTTTTTTCTGGGGGAATACCCCCAGAGCCCCCAATATAACATCCCTTAAGATCTTTCGGTTTTTCATTTTCCAATGTTGCCAACCCTGCATACTCTCCACCCCTTAAAACAAAACCCCACAAAACCCCACATAGACTCACCTTCACCCACCTTATCCACCCTCCTCCAATCAAAATGCTGGAATGGAGGATGGAGCTGGGGGAGGGGGGAGGAGGGAGGGTTCTTGTACTAGTGCTTTCTTTTACCAAAAGATTAAATGATGCAAATAGGTCTTTTTGCAGACGTGTATGTTCAGTTCAGTATATTTCGCTGGGAATGGTCGATAAAGTGTTAGTTCCACTGATCTCAGTAATGACCCTATCACCCTGGAGGGATCTACCCACAATGCACCTTGTGTTCAGGGCTGCTCAAACAATGAAGTCCTGGGCACATGTTCTCAGCTAATCGACAGGTGATACATTCAAATTCACTAAAGTAAATATAATATTCTGTAGCTTAAATTTTCTTTGCTTATTATATTTGGCATGTAAGTGATTAGTATGTTGGCATCATAGATCTCCACATAGGATTTAATTGTATTTCTTTGTAAAGTTTATTCCATTATTTTCATCAGGGGGATAATAGAAATGTATTTTTGCAACAATCCCCGACAAATAGTTAGTTAAGGGGAGCACGCACCCCAAGGTTTGTTTACCAACACACCAGAAAGGACCTATACGACATTTGGGCACCCCGTTCATAGTGCGGAAAGTTTATTTCAATGCGTTTATTATTAATATTATTATTATACATGTTATCATTAACATGGGGACCGTGCGCGGTGGCCGAATCGGTAGAGCACAGGCCTCGCATCCGGAAGATCGGGAGTTCGCGAGTTCAGTTCCCGGTCGAGTCAAACCAATGACTTAAAGATTGATACTTGTCGCTTCCTAGCCTGGTGCTCGGCATTATTAGGATAGGGCAAGGGCTGGTTCGCTCAGTGTCAGGATAATGTGACTGAGTGGGATATCGGGTCATGGTGCCGGTGGCCTGATTTCCCAGTGGGGCAGCACTATAAAATTGCCATGAGTGCGTACTGTCACAAGTCAATACCCATCCTGATATGACCTTAGATGTTGCTAGGACGTAAACCAACAACAAACAAACAAACTTAACATTGGGACTACCACAGGCTCACTACAACTCACTAATTATTGGGACTACCACAGGCTCACTACAACAGATACAGCTGGCGCCACCTAGAGCTATTCATGCTCATTAACAGACTGCCAACTGGATCGAACCCAGACCTGTGATTACTGCTGCCATCTAGTGTCAATTTACTCAGCCAGCCTCTGACATCACAGCTGCCTCCTGGGTTCAACAGTCACTCACCACCTGGATATGAACCACCGAGGTCAGGCCGATACACAGTTTTTTGCGGCTACTCAGGCGCTCTCAATTTTATTTGGTTGAGCATCCGAGTATCCCCCAATTCGAACATTCATTCCTGCAATTACACCGTCACCTTGTCATTAAGAAAAAAAAACGACTATAATACCCGTCCCTGTCTCGCCATGAATTATCATTATTATATTGAGTAAATTTAAAGCTGCATAATCCCCGGAAAGCATCAATTCTTTTAAGCTAAAGCACTCACCTGGATTTGATCCCACATATCCAACTTAGATACTGGTGCAATGATTAAACACTACTTGCAGTTTGGTGCTCCTGTGCTAGGGTGATATGCTTGAAAATGGGTAAACAAAGCCTATGTTTTGTTGCTGTGCACATCTTAATTAATTTTGCACAATATTATTTCTTCAAATATCTCCAAATGTAAGTCTTTAAAATTAAAGTGACTTCAGTGTGCTTTGTGACAGGGAGTTGGGGTGGGAATTGTGTGTTATTGTTGGGTTTTTTTTGTGGGGGAGGGAGGTGTCGGGGGGGGGGGGCACCGACGCTTCTTGGGACGGGGGCGATGGGTAGTGGGGAGGGGAGGAGGAGGGGGTAGGGGAAAGAGGATTATGTAGGGCGGTCAGTGCTGACCAACTGGAGACTTTGGGAATGAAAGACAGTGGCAAGGAGTAATGAATGCAGTCCCAACAACTACCTGTATGTGGTTAGGGTTCCCTTGTGCGCCCATAGCTCCCCCAACCACCACCTCCCACCCCTACCCCACCCCCACACACCCCAAACCCCCCATCGGTGTTAACGATAGAAACGGGCAGTGGGAGATTGGAGTGTTGGGAGATGGTGGGTATGGAGATTCGAGTATTGGGAGATGATAGGGTTGGGAGATGGTGGAGTTGGAAGATTGAGAGATTGAGAGATTGAGAGATTAAAAGATTGGAGGATCGGAAGATTGATAGATTAGAAGAATAGTAGATTGGAGGATTAGGAGATTAGAGAATTGGGAGGTTGTGGCATTGGGAGATTGGGAGAGTGGGGGATTTGGAGATTGGGAGAGTGGGGGATTGGGAGAGTGATGGATTGGAGGGTAACGGTCTGTGTGTGTGAGTGTGTGTGTTGGGTGGGAGGGTTAAGGAGGCATGTCTTGTGGCTACTGTGTATAGGCCTTGCTGGTCGGGAGCGCTTGATAGGCCTACAGGTTCCTGTACTTTTGGCAGAACATAATTCCATAACTTTCCAGTGCCTTAAATCACGATTTCCCCCTATACTTTCCTGAGGACCTTCCTAATACTGAACAAACAAGTCCTTGCCTTATCCTATTGTCAAGTACCAGGCTATGTAGCGACAAGTATACCTTTTCTACGTCATTGGTTTGACTCGGTCCGTATTCGAACAAAGGACCTTCCATACAGGAAGCCAGTCAGCGCTCTTCCTGATTCAGCCATCCTGCCCGATCCCAGTGTCATGGGGGTGATGAAAATGGGAAATATTGCGCCTAGAGCAGGACTCGAACCCACATCTCTTTGCATTCTGGGCCAGTGTGCTAACCATTACACCACCTAGGCTCGCTGATATCAACACATTACCCACGCATACCTCTCTATGTGGTTACTTGCCTGAGAGGTCAGTGCAGACCACTACACCATTGCAAACTAGTTACATGTGATCAACATAATTGCTAGTGACCTCAGCTAACACTGCCGGTGTAGTAGGAAATCGCAAACCCCTGGAAATTGCACACCCCGGGGTTTGCGATTTCCTCAGAAATCATAGACCCCCGCTGGAAATTGCAATCCCCCCATGCTTTGTAGCATTTTGTAATATTCAACTAACACTAGTTAATAATGGTTCATTGAGATATGTTGTGCATGCACAATAAGAATTTGGAATTTGGAATATTAAAATGGTTCTATTTATTGTATGCAGTGACTTAAGTTGGAACTCAAAAGGATATTTTACTAATGTTTGTTTGTTGTTGTTTTATGTCCTAGCAACATCTAAGGTCATATCAGGACAGGTACCGACTTGTGACAGTGCGCACTCATGGCGACTTTATAGTGCTGTCCCACTGGGAAACCAGGCCGCCGGCACCATGACCTGGTATCCCACTCAGTCACATTATCCTGACACTGAGCACACCAGTCCTTGCCCTATCCTAATAATGCCGAGCGCCTGGCTAGGAAGTGACAAGTATCAATTTTAAAGTCATTGGTTTGACTCGACCGGGACTCGAACCCACGACCCCACGATCTACCAGCACGGGAGACGGACGCTCTAACTCATGCGGCCATCCCGTCTGGTCTTTTACTAATGAAATTGTTTACATTGCTGATCCTGAAACTGAGTGATAATACCAGGATATTGCTGCGCCTCTGTACCTAGCCTGTTCCCCTGGCCTTTGTTTCACAGAGTTTGCCACCTAGTGGAAAACATGGGTACTGGAACCTGATTACTCTTTACCTGGCCTTTAGAATGGCCACAGTGGCAACATCTGTGAATAAAGGCCATTTTCAGCACATGTGCGGTCGGAATAATGAACTCGACTATTGCAAAGATGTTTTCATTAGGATAAAGACTGCCAAACATGGGGGGTTTGCGATATAATGGGGGTATATGTGATTTCCTAGGAAATCGCCAGTTTAATAGAGCCTGGTACTGCAGAAGCCTATGGTGTGAGAGTTTTGGCATGCTTGCAAAATTAATTTTACATGTTTGCACTTCAATAAAATATCTGAAAACCTAGCCATTTAAAATCAAAGTTACTCCAAGCTAAAGTAAGGTAGGTTGTAACAATTAATTCAATGTATATATCTCAGAAAAATGAGAGAAACCCAAAACCATCGGACTATGCAGCTTTAAAATCTCTCTGATGGTTCCAAAAGAATATCAGCCTCAAACTTTTGCCATAGACTTAGAGTTAAAAGGATACATGTTGCATACAAGGAAACTACTTTTTCTGACTGCATATAGATCTGGGAACTCTTCACCTACTTGCCGCATTTTTCCCCTTTTTTATTGAAGATTTATTCTGCATATCGTGGATAAGTCTGAATAGACTAGTTTTCACAATTAGACAGTTTGTCAATAGAAAACCTGAGCCTACACTTTTACCGACCCAAGGGATTCTTAACCTCCCACACCACATAGACATGGTGTGAGACCAACTAGCCTTTGATGACGCTGTAAGCTATACCCTTTCACTTGGCCACAGTACTTACCTTTACTGGTAAGTACTGAGGACAAGTGAAAATTCAGAAGGAAAAGTGAAACTCAATAATAATATATATGTATAACATAAATAACGGAAAGCAAACAAAATCGATGTTTTTCAGCCCAAAATTTTCACTTGCACAGTGGACAAATTCAAGTCATATTCTGCTTATCTCACTTGTCCCAGACAAGTGGACAAGCGCTTATTTCGAACACTTATATATATATGGGTATATATCATATACATACACACATACATATATAGAACATATTTCCTCCAGTGTATGACGCGAAGGGGGGCGCCCACTCAGCAATTTACCCGACAACTGGGAGGGGGAAGGGGAACTCCACCAATGCGCAAGAGGAAATATAGGATGTACATGTTACCCTTGTATTTATACTCGTATAATGTGTTATACATCACATATGAAGAGCTCTTTTCCAAAGCACGAGCTACACACTTGGCACTTTGAGACAAATAAGTGTTCACACTTCCTGTCTACCGTTCGCTATTTCGCTATTTTGCGCTGCAAGACTGTGAGTAAAAACAAATGTATGGTTAGGCATTGTTTAGGGCTGAATATCACACTGATAATTAGAGTATAATTATACTAGGTGTGTATTATGGTGTTAAACCAGTATTTAACGCAGGCGTATGGCTAACAGACAGTCACAGGATGACGGTATGGGAAACCAACCGATCCAAACAAGGGGTAGGGACCAGTGTAGCGGTACCCTCCCACACTCTAAGTACCTATGAACTTCCTCCCACCTGTAGCTTTCTTCGCCAACAAGTTGAAGAAAATACAATAGGACTCGGAGGTACGCCTTAACAAGAACAACAATTGGGGAATCTTAACGAGACCCAGGAATAAATCCTAGCAATGTAAGTGCCTCCTGCCAAACATCTCTCCGTTCGGCAACGGGCGGCTTAATTAATAACCAAACAATGGATGCATTGTTCTAACGATCATATGTAACACAATCAAAATAAGCTGTAAAAGAGTGATAACTTATCGAAAAGTTTTAAAACACTTTGTATGTGAATGCTAACATGAACTGAACCAAAGTATCGATTTTGAAAGATACTAACCTGGTTGGTTTTAAAAACTGCCAGAGCTGCTCACAAACGTCCTCCTGCTGTGAGCTGATTATGCTAGTTGCTGGACCCGGTTGTGCTTCCTTCTCCTTGGGCTATGAGTAGCCAGAGGCGTAGTACCGAGGTAAAATATATATATATATATACATATAATATACATGTTTGCTTGTATAAACTTCTAACTTCCCAACATCTGCACCTTAAAACTGCACTTCTAGAACCAATGCCTGCCTAACCCTCCAAACTTACACCACAATGTTTCATTCCAACAATCACAGCCCCACATTCTTGAAGATTTATACTGCCCATCATGGATAAGTCTGAATAGACTTCTTTTCACCATTAGACAGTTTGTCGATAGAAAGCCTGAGTCTACACTTTTACCGACCCAAGCGATTTTTAACCTCCCACACCACATAGACATGGTATGAGGGCAACTGGCCTTTGATGTCGCTGTAAGTTATACACAGTGGTGGAAATCCAAATTGGAAGAGGTGGGTGCATGGGGAATCGAACCACCGACCTTCAGATTAGGAGTCCGACCTAGAAAAAAGTCAGACACTCTAACCACTCCGCCACAGAGAACACCACAATGTTCACACGGGAATCAACAGGTGACGGGATTTCGGGGTTATTGACACCTTTTGCCGCCAGGTGCGCAACCTGTGCTTGCATGGCGGGTGTGTGCGGTCGTGCAGTATGTAGGGGTAGGAGCTTTCACATAAGCTTTTGTTGTCACTCGGTGATGCACATTGCTATCATACTCTCATGCACACCATGCTTGTTTATTTACTTGTTTGATGTTTTACGTCCTAGCAACATTTATTTGATGGGCAATATGATTTATTCATCTGGAAATGTTCTTAACAGCAAGTATTAACATCTTTAAGTCTTTGACTTGACTAGCCGGGGATCGAACCCACAATCTTCCACGGGTTAAGCAGGTTTAGTAATACAAGACCGGAGAGGGTAAATGAAATGCCATTGTCATTTTCTCATCGAGGGGTGGGGGTGTAGTTTAGAGTGGCAGCCACGTAGTGTGCTTACTCATCAACAACTATAATACCCCAGTCACACTACAGCTTGCGACCACTTTGCGACCACCTTAGACCAAAGAATCCACACTCAGCCGTGGCATCCTTGCTACCAAAACAACGGTTGCGTATGTCTGGGCGTCACTGGTGAGTGTGCGTTCTTTGGTATAAGGTGGTCGCAAAGTGGTCGCAAGCTGTAGTGTGACTGGGCTATGAGTTGGACCCGGTGGTCGAATCGGTAGCGCACAGGCTACCTGTACGGAAGGTTGATAGTTCGAATCCTAACTGAGTCAAATCGATGATTTACTAAATTGATACGTGCCACTATTTAGCCTGGCACTCAGCATCATTACAATAATGTGAGCGAGTGAGTGACTTGGAGGTGTTACGCCATGTCGGCAGCTATGGCCATATTCATAGCAAGATTTTTTTAATTTGTCATATTTTATATAATTCATTTATTTATTTATTTTAATCTCGACTATATCACTCAGAGAAGGAAAGGACAATAGGATAAACATATCCAAGGGTTTTAAGGGCTTACCATTTGTTGATATACTGATTGATTGATTTGTTTTATAATAAGAATCATTAGGATAGGACAAGGACTGGTTAGCACTGTATCAGGATAATGTGACTGTGTGGGATATCAGATCATGGTGCCAGAGGCCTGGTCTCCCGGTGGGGCAGCACTATAAAGTTACTATGAGTGTGCAATGTCACAAGTCGGTACCCATCCTGATATCACCTTTGATGTTGTTAGGATGCAAAACAACAACAAACAAAGAAGGTAAGTTGGTTTTACGATGAATTCTCACGCTGCCATTAAGAATACGGCCAACTGGAATAGCATCCTGTAGACTTTATGGTGCGGTCTCACTGGGAAATCAGGCCACCCGTACCATGACCTGATATCCCACTCAGTCACATTATCCTGACACTGAGCTAACCAGTCATTGTCCTATCCTATTAATGCTGAGCACCAAGCTAGGAAGTGATAAGTACCAATTTTGTAATTCATTGGTTTGACTCCACCGTGAATCGAACTCCCGATCTCCCACACGGGAGGCCTGCACTCTACCGATTCAGCCACCGCATCCGGTTTGAATCCAAGAAGTGGCACAGAGAGCTTTTTAAGTAACCCCGACACCCCGCACCCCCAGAACCACACACACGACCTTGGGGGTCAAGGTAATTGGCAGCTAACTGACGTTATTTAATGATAGCAGACGACATAAATGTAACAGGTAGCAACTGGGTCTTGATCCACTGACCATGTACACGCCATACATGACGTCATAACACGCACTGACCTATATCCGAGAGCTTCCCCCTCGGGGCTGGTGCGGGAACTATACATTTCTTTGGAGTTGTTTGTTCCTCCTGAAGCCTGCGATATACTTGACGACGGGGTTGTCTCTCATTGGCTACTAGAGTATTTATTCCTTATTTACAACTGATTTAGACGCTGTCCAAAGTTTTCAGCATTTTCACGGCTCTCCAAATTTTCAAAAATCAAGACAATTATCTAGATTTGGTTCTACATATCTAAGTTAGATACTATTGCACTTCTTAAACATTTGTTACCACATAAAATGGAATATTGAGTCAACTTAATAGAACATGTGACTACAGAAGGCTATGGTGTGTGTCAGAGATTTGGCATGCTTGCAGACATTGATGCGCGAGAAGGAAGAAAGCAGAGGCGGGGGTGGGAAAAGAGACGTTTTATTCACGCCTCAATGACATACAGGGCAAACAGTGTATCAATGAAGTAAATAAGTCAAATGCACAGTGTAAGGTAATAAGCAAATGTATCAATGAAGTAAATAAGTCACATGCACAGCGTAAGGTAATAAGGAAAGTAATGTCAAAAGTTCATGGTGTCAAATGGTAGCAGAGAGGTATATAAGAGTTCATGTGGTGTCAATGTCAGTGGAGTGAGGGGGTGCCGAGGAGCCCTCCACCGCAGAGGGGGGAGGGTAGAGGAGGGAGAGTTGGGTGGGTGGGTGGAGAAGAAGAAGGGGCAGAGAGCTGGAAGGCGGCTGGAGGCTGAGTGCCTGAGGGAGGCCGGCGGGCGGCCTTATAAGGGGGGAAGTGAGCAGAGGCAGGAGGGGGGTGAGTCGCTCAGGGCCGGGGGGAGGTGAGCAGTGGCAGGGGTGAGTCGCTCAGGGGCGGAGGGAGGTGAGCAGTGGCAGGAGGGGGGGTTGAGTCGCTCAGGGGGGGAAGTGAGCGCGGTCGGGCGAGGTGAGAAGGCAGCGCGACACGCGGGGCGGGGGAGGGTCTCTCCCTTCCCTCGCATCAAACGTAATGCTTCGCATTACGACCGATGCGCGAGAAGGAAGAAAGCAGAGGCGGGGGTGGGAAAAGAGACGTTTTATTCACGCCTCAATGACATACAGGGCAAACAGTGTATCAATGAAGTAAATAAGTCAAATGCACAGTGTAAGGTAATAAGCAAATGTATCAATGAAGTAAATAAGTCACATGCACAGCGTAAGGTAATAAGGAAAGTAATGTCAAAAGTTCATGGTGTCAAATGGTAGCAGAGAGGTATATAAGAGTTCATGTGGTGTCAATGTCAGTGGAGTGAGGGGGTGCCGAGGAGCCCTCCACCAAAAGTAGGAGAGGGCTCGAGGCGCGCCCGAGGCGGGGGTCAGGTTCCCTCTGGGGGCGGCGAGTGTCCGTGGCCTGTGTCGGCAGGGAGCGGGCGGCCCAAAAAAGAGAGGAGGCCCGCTCCTTGGCGAGATCCGGTGAGGAGGTCCGACGAGTGTCGAGGAGGGGGGCAGCGAAGTCCTCAGGGCTGGGCGGGGTGGCGGTCGGGGGCGGGTCCGGTGGGTCGATGAAGGCGGTGTCGTGGGGGTCCACGACTGAGACGTCTACGTCGGTGAGGCTGGGCTGGGCTGTGGCCTGAGGCGTGAGGCGTGAGACCCGAGGTGATGGTCCCCGGGTGAGGCTGGGCGGCGCTGCGGTCGGTGGTCGCTGGGAGGATGTCGGTGGACGGCGGGGGCGGGGCAGAGAGCTGGAAGGCGGCTGGAGGCTGAGTGCCTGAGGGAGGCCGGCGGGCGGCCTTATAAGGGGGGAAGTGAGCAGAGGCAGGAGGGGGGTGAGTCGCTCAGGGCCGGGGGGAGGTGAGCAGTGGCAGGGGTGAGTCGCTCAGGGGCGGAGGGAGGTGAGCAGTGGCAGGAGGGGGGGGGTGAGTCGCTCAGGGGGGGAAGTGAGCGCGGTCGGGCGAGGTGAGAAGGCAGGAGGGTCTCTCCCTTCCCTCGCATCAAACGTAATGCTTCGCATTACGACCAATTTGGCATGTTTGCACATTAAATATCTCAAAAGTTAGACATTTAAAATAAAAGTTACTTCCAACTAAAGTGAAGTAGGATATAACGACCAACCTGATATATTTATCTCAGAAAATGACAGAAACTCAAAACCATCGGATTATGAAACTTTAAGTTTGTTCCGTTGGCAGTGTGTGGCAGGCATTAATTAGAGGGGAGTGGGGGGGGGGGGGGAGTGTGTGTGGGAGGGGGAATAGAGCTATTCACTCCCCCCCCCCCCTGACCTTTTACTGGTCTCAATGTTTAAGGGGCTGTCACACTACGATGTATAGCCTTAGCGTATGCCGACGTATGTGATTTTCGACCAACACGTCGGCGTACGTCATCATACGGTATGTATACATTGGGCTTATGTAACGTTGGTCAGCATACCGTGAGCGTATGTGAGCGTTTTGCGAACGTTTTGCGAGGCACATGAATGCTCTCATACGCTAGAAATAGGTCAGAGATACGTTCTGCATACGTTACATACATTGTGTGTACGTTGTGTGTACGTTGTGTGTATGCCCATTTTTATCCCCCACCGCTGAAAAGTTTGACTAATGCCAAAGTACTGGCTAATTTTCTAACGTTACACATAAGTTTTGAATACATTATGCACACGCCTAGCATACGTCAACACGCTAGGCGTACATTGACCATACATCGGCATATGTTATTCATAGGCTGGAACTGTCACATCCAACTGTCACTACACGTCCCAGCACGCCGAGTATACGTCGCTATGCGTTTCATGCACGTCACTATATGCCACGCATACGCTAGCCATATGCCAGTCATACGCTTTGCATACGCTTCATACGTTGCTCGGACCGCCTGCAGCGTGAAAAGTTTGGCAAATGACGACCTATTTGAATTAGATTTTTATTTCAAAACATTACGCACGTGCTGGCGCCATACGTCGTAGTGTGACAGGGCCTTTACATTCTAATAGCACTAGTACCCACTACATATGGTACAACTCTGGGTTTGTCTGCACGCAATGGAAGGATGGACATGTAGCTCCCATCTTCAAAAAGGGTAACAGAAGTGATCCAGGAAACTATAGGCCAATCAGTCTAACATCTGTAGTGTGTAGGTTGCTGGAATCAATAATAAGAGATTCTATCATGGCTCATCTTGTCGAAAACAACCTCCTATCAACACAGCAGCATGGCTTTGTGCAAGGAAGATCTTGTACGACCCAACTACTGGCATGTATGGATGAGTGGACCCGCGTTATTGATGACTTTGGAGATCTGGATGCTATTTATCTAGATTTCCAAAAAGCATTCGACACTGTTCCACACCAGCGACTGCTAAAAAAACTGCATGGCTATGGCATAAGAGGAGATGTCCTACACTGGATAAAGGATTTTCTGAGCAACAGAAGACAGCGAGTCATTGTAAATGGCAAACCATCAGGATGGTGCTCGGTGAAAAGCGGAATACCTCAGGGCAGCGTGCTTGGACCAGTCTTATTTGTGATATATATCAATGACTTACCAGAGGTTGTACATTCTATGGTCCAAATGTTTGCTGACGATACCAAAGTATTCCGCCGTATGGAGAAAGGTAGTGACTCACGGGACTTGCAGAAGGACCTCAACAACATGCAGAAGTGGTCAAGTGATTGGCAGCTGAAGTTTAATGCTTCAAAATGCAAAGTGATGCACTTAGGGGGCAAAAACAGCAAGCACATCTATGTAATGAACGATGGTGTGAATAATGTTCCGCTCTCCGAAACAATGATAGAAAAGGACTTGGGTGTCAAGGTGGACAACAAACTGACATTCAGCGACCACATCCAGGAAGCCGCCAACAGAGCTAATGGAATACTGGCTATCATTCGAAGATCGTACACATACCTAGACGAGGATGTTGTACGCAGACTGTACACATCCCTTGCACGTCCACTTTTGGAATATGGAAATGTTGTGTGGTCACCACTCTACAGGAAGGATGCTGAGTCAATTGAGAGGATCCAAAGAAGGGCAACGAAGCTTGTACATGGATTCGATGCAATACCCTATGAACAACGTATGCGTCATTTGAAGATCCCAAGCATGTACTACAGACGGGCCCGGGGGGATATGATTGAAGTATTCAAATATCTCCATGGTATCTACAAGACAGGCGGCCCCCTTATCAGAGACTCCAACACCAGGACCAGAGGGCACTCCCTGAAGCTGAGGAAGCGGTACTCCAGACTGGACCTGCGACACAACTTTTTCGGCTTTAGGGTGGTTGACCTGTGGAATGACCTGCCGGAGAGTGTCATAGCAGCGGAGTCGGTGAACTGCTTCAAGTCCCGACTGGATGCATACTGGTCAAGCATTACATATATCTTGGAGCCAGTGACAGTTGCTACGATTGACCACATCTGAAGAACTGTCTCCATTTCAATTAATTAAGAGCGGCTAACAGGTCCAAGGCCTATTATAGCTGTATCCTATTGATTGAATCCCTCGAGTTTGCGCATTAACACTTCCGCTATTTACCCTTTGAATTGTCGTCTGCTCTGACGTCATATGTCCTCAGGCTTTCAGAACAACAAACATATGAAGTAAGCAGGCCTATTAGGAGATATGTGCATATATTTTCATTGAGCAATGACATTGTATGCAAGGAATCAGTGTCAGCAAACAACATTTACTGACGGTAGACAGTAAATAGAATTGAACATGTGAATTCCCGTTTGCTTTCTGTGTTGGAAGGGTTTAGTGACAGTGCATTTAAAATACATGGCGTGGCTAGATCCACAGAATTACTAGAGAACATGCAATCAGACTGGGGGTTAAAGTGACACTGAAAGAAAAATGTCAAAGGGCGAAAAAAAAGTCATTTAACAATCTTTTTTAAAAAACAAAATGGAGGTGATATATTCAGCAGACGAAACTTGCATAATCTTGCCCCTGTTAGAAGTCTCCTATTTGTATGTATACATATAATTATATATATATATATATAATTATATGGAGGTAATAAATATTATTAATGTGGTTGCAAAGTAATAAAGGTACTATTGCACAGAAAAAGGGTTTCTATGTGATACTGATAGCTGCTTATTCATTACTCTGCAAGCAAATGGATGCCAGGTACAAGAACGCTAGGTCACATGACTAATGACCCGATATAAATAGGGGTGCAGGTCAGATGAGCACTCTCTCACCACCACCACCAGCCAGTCCACATCTGTGTATAACATGTGCTTGTGTCAACTTTAGTTTGGATTAAACCATGTGAGTACAATATTTTGTCTTCTTGTGTGATATTTCAGATACTGAGCCCAACAAGTGATTTTAGAAGTAGATAGTTGACAGTATATATATATATATATATATATATATATATATATATATATATTTTACCTCGGTATACAGCCTCAGGCTAGCCTCAGGCTAGGGAGAGGTAAGCACATCCGGTCC
>CM059193.1:39700335-39930335 GCA_030323885.1 Branchipolynoe longqiensis
AACCTTTGTGCACAGGAATAATACTATGTCAATTTAAAGTTGCATAATCCGATGGTTTTGAGTTTTTGTCATTTTCTGTGATAAATATATTACGGTGGTCATTATGATCTACCTTACTTTAGTTCGAAATAACTTTGTTTTAAAATGACTAATTTCAGCGATATTTGAAGTGTAAACATGCCAAATTAATTTTGACATGCTTGTCAAAACTCTGAAGCCATACATTCCACCAATACTATGTTCTATTAAATTGACTTAGTATGCCATTCTATGTAGCACTAAATGTTTAATAAGTCCACCAGTATCTAAGTTGGATACGTAGGTTCAAATCTAGATAAGTGTTTTGATTTGATGCTTTTATCGGATTAAAACAGTGCTGTAATATATAGAACATTACTGATGAAGCCTATAAATATAATGTCCAATATTTCAGTTTGCCTGCAGAAATCATTTTTAGCATATTTTCACTTCAAATGTCTTCAAAGTTAACCATTTATAATAAAAGTTACTTCAAACTGAAGTTAAATAGAGTACAACGTTCAACTATTTGCAATAAAAGTAGCTTCAAATTGAATTTATGTACAGTATAGCGATTGTTGTGGGGGTGATGAAAATGGGAAATATTGCGCCTAGAGCGGGACTCGAATGCACATCTCTCTGCACTCCAGGCTAGTGTGCTAACCATTACACCACCTAGGCTCCCGGATATCACCACACTACCCACGCCTACCTGTCTATGCGTCTCCTTGCCTGAGAGGTCAGTGCAGACCACTACACTCGTCCCCCTGGAATTGTAAGTCTTTTAATGCTTACAATTACATACATACAGGCAATGCACTTACACATACATACACAGGGTAGGTTCAACAACCATTCAGCGCATAGCTTGTACAGGATCCTGGGCACGGCATCAGTGTTGTGGGGGTGATGAAAATGGGAAATATTGCGCCTAGAGCGGGACTCGAACCCACATCTCTCTGCACTCCAGGCCAGTGTGCTAACTATTACACCACCTAGACTCCCTGATATTGCCACACTACCCATGCCTACCTGTCTAGGCGTCTCCTTGCCTGAGAGGTCAGTGCAGACCACGACACGAGCAACCTAATATATATTTGTCTATTAAAGGATATATGGCAAAAACTCAAAGCCATTGGACTATGCACCTTTAAAAGTGTGCCCATCACCGTGTAACCAACCCCAACTCGAAAGTCATTCCAAACCCCAACAAAACACTTTTAACCTCATCTAACATTGGATCTTTTGTGTGTGATAAATTCGGTCGACGATCGGCGGCGATCAGTCGCCAATCAGTTGACGATTGGTTGGTGATCAGTCAGCGAGTGGTCAGGGACTGGTATGAATAGGAGACTGATTTGATTTGCGACTGACCTGCAATCGAATGCCGATCAGTCGTGCAGTTGCACAACAGTCCCCAACCAGTGCCTGACTGGTCGCCAACCGATCGCCAACCTTGTCTTCCCTGGTCTTCGGCATCAGTCGCCAACCTTTTGTTCCCCCGCATTTTTTAAAAACTTTGATCGCACGGAGGTTGGTGACTGATATAGTTTTCTTTTGGTCGCAAGTGGTCGCAAGCCTAATGTGACATGGGTCTAAGTTGGCTATGTAGTCCCCCCAACCCTAAAGACCGACGACTGACGACTGAAATCATTGATGCCCGTTAAAGTTGCATAGTCCGATGCTTTTGAGTTTTTGCTATTTTCTGAGATAAATATATTATACTAATCGTTATCATTTACTTTACTTTAGTTTGAAGTAACTTTAATTTTAAATGGCTAAGTTTGGAGATATTTGATGTCAAAACATGCTAAAATAATTCTGGCAAGCACGCCAAAACCCTGATACCATAGACTTCAGTAGTAACGGGTTCTATTAATTGACTTATTATGCCCTTCTATGCAGCAACAAATGCTTAATAAATGCACCAATGTCTAAGTTGAATATGTAGAATCAAATCTAGATAAGCGTTTTGGTTTTGAAAATTTGATGTTTTCATCGGACTATGCAACTTTAGCTGTTCCCGGGACCTCCCCCACCTCAGTCGGGGCTTTCTGGGTGTGTGTGTGGTAGGATAGCAGGGAGTTGACGGCTGTCACTTGGAATTAACATCAGAGGTCCTGCTCATGTTGAGCCAACATATGGATGTCAATGACTGAAACTCAAATCTCCACTTACCAAATCTTCGCCAACTAAAACTTCACTTTAAGACGGTCCCAGAGATTTTATGAGCAGGGGGCCCAGCTTGGAATTTTCAGGTAGCATGCAGATGGCTTAAAATGCTATTGGATGGATAGATGTTTGTGCTTTATGTTCTGGCAATATCCTGAAACTGAGCAAATCAGTCTTTGCCCTATCATAGTCTCTCGTTTTGGTGGATCGTGGGATTCGAACCCACGGCTTCGAACCCTGGTTGAGTCAAACCAATAATTTGAAAATGTATACTTGTCAAGCATTACCAGAATAGGATAATGACTGGTTGGCGCAGTGTCAGGATAATATGACTAAGTGGGATATCAGGTGTTGGTGGATTCGTCTCCCAGTAGGGCAGCACTATAAAGTCGCCATGAGTGCGCACTGTCACAAGTCGGTACCTGTCCTGATATGAACCTAGATATTGCCAGGACGTAAAACTCCAACAACCAACCAACCTCTCTCTCGCACGGGTCCACACCGGCTGATACAACGTGTACACTGACAAGACGCAGCACCAAATGCACTGTGGGTATTTTCAGACCACAGTGCCTCAGAACGAAAACATGTGTGCACTGGTGTGTATGTTCTTGTCAGCGGCAATGAAACTGTGAGGTGAGAATGAGGAGGGTTGGAGGAAGTGGAGAGGAAAGATGGCGGGGAGGGGGGGGGGGGGGAAGAAGAGGAGGAGAAAGGGAGGGGAATGAATGGAGCGAAGGTTGGTAGGAGTTTTACGTCCTGGCAACATCTAAGGTTCTATCAGGATGTGTACCTACTTGTGACAGTGCGCACGCATAGCGACACTGGGAAACCAGGCGGCCAGCACCATGACCTGATATCCCACTCAGTCACATTATCCTGACACTGAGCTAACCAGTCCTTGCCCTACCCTATTAATGCCAAGGGCCAGACTAGGAAGTCACAAGTATCAATGTCATAAGTCATTGGTTTGACTCGACAGGGGATTGAACTCCCGAACTCCCGCACGAGAGGCCTGCGCTCTACCGATTCGGCCACCGTGCCCGGTCGGCTGCTACAGTGTGCATGCAAGTGACATAATTAATGGTGATATGTCTGTTATTTATATTCGCGTAATAAATTATACAGCATATATATAGGTGTGTTATGGGGGAGAGGGTTAGTAATTGGGTGGTGGGAGCGGGTGAAATGGAGGAATGTTACCGGCAGTGGTGGATGGGAGGGTGGGTAAAAAAAATGGCAGGCAAAAGGTAACATACACAACACAAGATATATGTGGTACAGGGCAGGGCCAGGTGGTTGTGGGAGTTGTGAGTGTACAAGGTGGGGTGGGTGGGTGATGCGGGGTATACGGGGATGGTGGTTGTGGTATGTGAAGGTGCGGGTGTACGTTGAGTGGGTGAGGTGTTGGTGTGGATGGGTGTGAGTGGGGTGTATGATGTAGGGTGGGTGGTGTGGAGGTGTGGAATAATGTGGGCGTAGGGGATGGTGTGATGTAGTGGGTGGTGTGGTATTGGGTGAGTGGTGTCGGGTGATGTGTGGGTGTCGAATGATGTTGGGGTGGGTGTGATGTGGATGTGTGGGATGATGTGGAGGTGTGAGGTGATGTGCGGTGACGTGATGGATGGTGTGGTATGGGATGAGTAGTGTGGGGTGATGTGGTGGGTAGTGTGGTATGGGATAAGTGGTGTACGATGATGTGGGGGTGTAGAATGATGGGTGGTTGGTGTGGGGTGGTGTGGGGTGATGTTGTGTATGGTGTGGTATGGGATGAGTGATGTGGGTGCCGTGATGTGGTTGGTGTGGTATGGGATGAGTGATGTGGGGGTGTGGCATGATGTGATGCGGGTGGTGTGATGTGGGATGAGTGATCTGGGGTTGAGTGATGTGGGAGTGGCGTGAGTGGTGAATGTATGTGGTTGGGGTGGTATGGATGAGTGATGGGTTTGATGAGGGGTTGGTGTGCATGTGGGTGGTGTGGTATGGAATGATTGGTGTGGGGGTGATGTGGGTGTAATGAGGGGATGTGGCGAGAGTGATGTGAGTGGGTGTGGTATAGAATGAGGTGGTTGTGGGGGGATGTGGTGTGATGTGATGTGGGTGGTGTGTACGGGTTGAGTGATGTGGGTGATGTGGGTATGTGGGGGTATGGTGTGATGTTGGTGGTGTGGTATGGGAATTGAGTGATGTGGGGTATGTGGGATGTGGTGTGATGTGGAGTGAGGTGGGGGTATGGATGAGTGGTGTGGGGTGATGTCGGGGTATGTGGGTGTGTGGCGTGATGTGATGTGGGTGGTGTGGTATGGAATAAGTGATGTGGGTTGATGTGGGGTGTGGTGTGATGTGATGTGGGTGGTGTGGTATGGAATGAGTGGTTTGGGGGTGATGTGGGGGTATGTGGGTGTGTGGCGTGATCTGATGTGGGTGGTGTGGTATTGAAGTGAGTGAGGTGGGGTGATGTGGGGGTGTGGCATGATGTGATGTGGTATGGGATGAGTGATGTGGGGGTGTGGCGGGATGTGATATGGTTGATGTGTAGTGGTATGGGATGAGTGATGTGGGGTATGTGGGGTTATGGCGTGATTTGATGTGGGTGGTGTGGTATAGAATGAGTGGTGTGGAGTGATGTGGGGGTATGTGGGGATGTGGCGTGATGTGATGTGTGTGGTGTGGTATAGAGTGAGTGGTGTGGGGTGATGTGGGGGGATGTGGTGTGATGTGATGTGGGTGGTGTGGTATGGGATGAGTGATGTGGGGTGATGTGGGGTATGTGGGGGTATGGTGTGATGTGATGTGGGTGGTGTGGTATGGGATGAGTGATGTGGGGGGATGTGGTGTGATGTGATGTGGGTGGTGTGGTATGGGATGAGTGGTGTGGATACCTAGGAGGGTGTAGGTTAACCGGTAGGGAGAGAGGGTGGGTGGGCGGTGAAATATAGAGCTGTGTGAATAGCCGTGATGTGCCGAGAGTGTGCGAGCCAGATATAGGTTAGCCGAGTACGTCACGTGACCGCCCACATATCGAGAGGAGATCGCGCCCTTCTCTTTAACCTTTGCCCATCCTTTGTCGGTTCCTGGCGGCTATCCTATGGCCGCATGTGCACGGCTACCCGGTGTGGCCGTCTCAGCTGCCACAAGGCTGATTTGCCATGCCCAACTTTCACTATTATCTCTGTTTTTAATACTTTCAGAGAAAATTACCCTTAAGTTAAATTAAATACTTCAGATCTTCCTCTTCAATTGCGCATTAATATATTTTTAATCGACTCAGTGAAAGCTTTTAAATTAATTTTGCTAAAATAAATGCTCTGCATAGACATAGCATTGCTGCAGTGTTTACCCTTCGCGGGTGGTAAAATACGGCAATGCTATGTCTATGTGGGGCATTTATTTTTGTAAAATAAGTTTAAAAGCTTTCATTGGATCGATTAAAAATATCTTAATGCGCGATTGAAGAGGAAGATCTGAAGTATTTAATGTAACCTAAGAGCAATTTACGCTGAAAGTATTAAAAACAGAGATTACGGCCTTTGAGACTGGCCCAGTTTAGACGACGCTGTTGGATTCTGACGCATGCGCAGAAGCGACATTTGGCATATCAGCCTTGTGGCAGCTGAGACGGCCACACCGGTACTGACGATGGTGGTGATAATGGTGCTATGATCGATCATCGTCTGGTTTTGCGCAGACTCCGATGCTAATGCACTGTGGGAGGGGGGCGCCATTACCTGGGGTTGGGGTTAGAGGGTTGTGGGGTGGGGGTGAGGGGGTGGGAGGGTATTGAGGTCAGTGTGGGGGGTGAGGGGGTGGGAGGGTATTGAGGTCAGTGTTGGTGGGTGTGGGGGTGGAGGGTATTGACGTCAGTGTTTGGTGGGGGAGGGGTGGGAGGGTATGAGGTCAGTGTGGTGGGTATGGGGTGGGAGGTATTAAGTCAGTGGTGGTTGGGTGAGGGGGAGGGAGGGTAATGAGGTCTGTGGTGGTGGGGTGAGGGGGTGTGAGGGTATTGAAGTCAGTGGGGGTTGGGGGTGAGGGGGTGGGGAAGGGTAATTGAGGTCAGTGGTGGTGGGTGAGGGGGTGGGAGGGGGTGGGAGGGTATTGAGGTCAGTGGTGGTGGGGTGAGGGGGTGGGAGGGTATTGAGGTCAGTGGTGGTGGGGTGAGGGGGTGGGAGGGTATTGAGGTCAGTGTGGTGGGTAATGGGTTGGATGGTAATGAATTCAGAGGTGGTGGGGTGAGGGGTGGGAGGAATTGTGAAGTCAGTGGTGGTGGGGTGAGGGGGTGGGAGGGTATTGAGGTCAGAGGTGGTGGGGTGAGGGGGGTGGGGAGGGTATTGGGGTCGTGGTGGTGGGTAATGGGGTGGGAGGGTATTGAAAGTCAGTGGTGGTTGGGGTGAGGGGGTGGGAGGGAATTGACTCAGTGTGTGGGGTGGGGGGGTGGGAGGGTATTGAGGTCCGTGGTGGTGGGGTAATGGGGTGGGAGGGTATGAAGTCATGGTGGTGGGGTGAGGGGGAGGGAGGGTAGTGAGGTCAGTGAGTGGGGTAATGGGGTGGGAGGGTATTGAGTCATGGTGGTGGGTGGGGTGAGGGGTGGGAACCCCGAGTGAGGTCATAAGGGTGGTGGACTAAATAGGTGGGAGGGTATTTGAAGTCGTGGTGTGGGGTGAGGGGTGGGAGGGTATTAGGTCAGTGGTGATGGGGTAGGGGGTGGAGGGTCATAAGTCATGGCGTGGGGTGAGGGGGTGGGAGGTAGTGAGGTCAGTGGAGGTGGGTAATGGGGTGAGGGTATTGTAGGTCAGTGGCGGTGGGGTAATGGGGTGGGTGGGTATTGAGGTCAGTGGTGGTGGGGTAATGGGGTTGGAGGGTATTCAGGTCAGTGGCAGTGGGGTAATGGGGTGGGAGGGTATTGAGGTCAGTGGTGGTGGGGTAATGGGGTGGGAGGGTATTCAGGTCAGTGGCGGCCTGTCTCAAATGGAGCAGAACGAACAGCTCGGATCTGCTCCAATGATCAAAGAGCAAGTCGGCAAAGTTCCCCCCCCCCTCCCTTCCTTCTCCTTCTCCATCTCCGGTCCAGAATTCCTTCCCTTTCTCCTTCCTCTTTCACTCTTCTTCCCTCACTCCTCCCTCCCTTCCTCCCTCCCTTCCTCCCTCCCTTCTTCCCTCCCTCCCTCCGTACCTTCCTTCCTTCCTCCCTCCCTCCATCCACCCCTCCCTCCATCCACCCCTCCCTTCCTTCCTTCCTTCCTCTCTCCCTGCCTCCCTCCCATCCTTCCTTCACTCCTTTTCTGTCCAACTTTCTCATTCCGTTTTCTTCTTTCCTGTTCACCTCCCCCTCTACCTTTCCCTCCAAACCTCCTCCGGCTCGTCCCTTCACTCCCTCTCCCATATTTCCCTCCTCCCTCCTTTCCCCCGCCCCCGCACTCCTCTCCTCCTGTCGTCCCTCCTCCCCTCCTCTTCTCCCCTTCTCTTCTCTCCCTCTCCTCATCCTCTCCTTCCTCCTCTCTCCCCCCGCACCCATCCTTCCCTCCTCTTCTCTCCTCTCCTCTCTCCTCCTCCTCATTCTCTCCTCCCTCCTCTGCCCCCACCGCCCCATCCCCACCTACTCCCGCCCCATCCTCCCCTCCCCCCGTCGTCCGTCCTCCCCTCCCTTTCTCTCCCTCTCCTCTCTCCTCTCCTCATGCTCTCCTCCCTCCTCTTCCCCCGCCCCCATCCTCCTTTGCCCCCGCCCCCATCCTCCTCTACCGCCACCGCCATCCTCCTCTCCCCACTCCCCCGCCTCCATCCTCCTCTACCCCCCACCCACATCCACCTCTAACCTAACCCCCACCCACCTCCTCTTCCTTACCCCTACCCCCATCCTTCTCTACACCCACCCCCATCCTCCTCTTCCCCTTCGCCGACCGCTCCTCCCCTCTCCTTCTATTCTCTCCTCTCCTCCTCTTCTCTCCTCATCCGTCTTCTTCGCTCCTCTCTCCCCTCGACCCATCCTCCTCTCCCCCCCTGCCCCCATCCTTCCTCCTCTCCCCCCTGTCGTCCTCCCACCCCTCCCCTTCTTTTCTCTTTCACTTCTCTTCTCTCCCGTCCCTTCCCTCCCCCCGTCCTCTCTCCTCTGCTCCATGCCTCCTCCCTCCTCTGCCCTCGCCCCCATCCTCCTCTGCCCCCATCCTCCATTGCCCCCGTTCCATCCCTCCTCTCCCACCCGCCCCCCATCCTCCCTTCTCTCCCCCCGGCCCCCATCCTCCCCTACCCCTGCCCCCTCCGTCCCTCCTCCCCTCTCCTTCTCTTCTCTCCTGTCCTCTCTCCTCTCCCCATGCTCTCCTCCCCCTCTCCTCTACCCCCATCCTCGCCGCCTGCCCCCCATCCTCCTCTCACCCCCTCAGTCCATCCTCCCGTCTCCTTCCTCTCCTCTCTTCATGCTCTCATTCCTCCTCTACCCCCACCCCCATCCTCCTCTCCCCTGCCGATTTTGGTTTAACCAATATTTTTATTTGACCAATCATAGTATTTTGCTGGGCCGCTGACAAAAGTTTGGATTAACCGAGCTTGGTTTAAGGGGGTTATACTGATAATGCCGAGCGCCAGGCTAGGAAGCGACAAGTATCAATTTTTAAGTCATTGGTGTGACTCGACCGGGTTCGAACCCACGACCCCACGATCTACCAACACGGGAGACGGACGCTCTAACTCATTCGGCCATTCCGTCTGGTCGTCAAACCAGGGTGATGGTATTGTACTTGTCACTACCTAGCCTGGCACTTGACATTATTAGGATAGGGTAAGGAGCAGTAGAATGAGGAAGATTAATTGTCTTGATTCACATTTTCCTTGCGGACAGTTGCATACTCCAATAGTTTTGAATGTCTGAAAATGTATGGGATAAATACATTAGAATGGTCATTATAACCTACTTAACATTAGTTTTAAATAACTTAAATTCTTTTAAATCTTTATTTTTAACTTGGGAGATATTTGAAGGGAAAACCTGTGAAATTAATTTCGACAAGCATGTCAAAATTCAGACACCATAGGCTTCAGTTTGTTTGTTGTTGTTTTACGTCCTAGCAACATCTAAGGTCATATCAGGACGGGTACCGACTTATGACAGTGCGCACTCATGACTTTATAGTGCTGCCCCACTGGGATACCAGGCATCATATCAGGACGGAGACTTGTGACATGCGTACTCAGAAGACTTTATAGTGTTGGCGTGCTTGAATAATGCTATTTTTGTACTTCAGATATCTCCTAACTTAGCCATTTAAAAAATTGTTAATCCTTCAAACTAAAGTAAGGTAGATTATAGTATTTATACTAATCAACCTACTATATTTATCTCAGAAAATGACAGAAAATCAAAATCAACGGACTATGCAACTTTAATGTAACCAACAACGACACAAAAGCAAAAGATCTTCTCAGCTGCTGCCTGGGCGGGTGGGTGACTGAGGCCTGTGGTACTTGCTGTACAACCGTGCCGACAGGGCGCAAGGGTTAAAGGAAGTTTGGCGCCAGTCCCACTCTGAGGTCGGGACGCCTGTAGCGCCTTACAGCACTAGCAGGTTGCCATGGCAACCTGGAAGTGATGGGAGCCATTCGTTAGTGTGTGGGTGGTGTGTGGACGGGGCGATGTGGGGCGGGGTGTGGTAGGGTGGGTGTGGGGGGTGAGTTGCTCGCTGGAAGGCCTGAGCAGCTCACAGAGGGCATACCAGACATAGTACCCCGGGTCGGGATCTGGTGCGGGGAGAAGCCGCCAGGGGGCCGTGGTCGTGGAGGGGAGGAGAGGGAGGTTGGAGTAGATTGGGGGTTGGGAGGGGGGGGGGGGGTTGGAGGCAAAGATTGTGAGGGGAGGGGGAAGTGTGGAGAGGGGTGGAAGTGGGGGTTGTGGAAGTGGGGGTTGTGAGTGTGGAAGTGGGGGTTGTGGGGATGGAAGTTGAGGTGAAAAGGTGGGTTTGTGGATGAGAAAGTGGGGATTGCGGGTGGGGAGGTGAAAAGTGGAGTTTGTGAGGGTGAGAAAGTGGGGTTTGTGGATGTGAAATTCGAGTTTGTGAGTGGGGAAGTGGGGAGGTGAAAAAGTGGGGTGTGTGGGTGTGGAAGTGTGAGATTGTGACTGGAAAAGGGGGGGGGGAAGATTGTAGGGATGGAAGTGGAGGTTGTGGGAGTTGACACAGGTGGGGTGTTGTAGGTGTGGAAGTGGTGATTGTCAGGGTGGAAGTAGATGGGTTGTGGGTGTCGAAGTGGGGTTGTCAGGGTGTAGTGAGGGTGGATGTGGGGGTTGTGGAGGTGGAAGTGAAGGGTTGTGGTGGAAGGGCTGGGGAGTTCCGCCATAAAAGGGTATACCACTTCCTGGTGTTGCTATGGTAACACAAGCACCCCCTCAACCCCCTCCCACACACCCCACACACCATATCCTCACCCTCGCCCTCGCCCTCCTCGTCTCACCCACCCACGCACGTGGCTGGCGGGGGGCAGGCTGGTGGCGCCCCCTGCTCGGGGCCACCTAGAACTAACTGTAAGTGGAAGTGACTGTGCTCCTCTCAGCACTAGACTTGAACTTAAAGCTGCATAGTCCGATATGATATCAAATTGTCAAAACCAAACCAATTAGCAACTTTAATGTTGGAAGAACCGCCGACAATTGGGGAGAAATAAAACCCTGGTTGAATTAAATTTACTTCATTTACAAAGAAGAAAAAGCGTTTATTAGGTTGGTTGGTTGGAGTTTTACGTCCTGGCAACATTTATGGTCATATCAGGATGGGTACTGACTTGTGACAGTGCACGCTCATGGTGGCTTTATAGTGCTGCCCCACTGGGAGACCAGGCCACCAGCACCATGACCTGATATCCCACTCATGCACATTATCCTGACTCTTAGCCAACCAGTCCTTGCCCTATCCTAATAATGCTGAGCGCCTGAGTATCAATTTTGTAGGTCATTGGTTTTACTCGACCAGGGTTCGATCTATGGGTTCGAATTCCACGATCTACAAAAATGGGGGATTGTTGTTGTTGCAGAACACATAGGACATCAATTCTGTTTTGATGATTTGTAATTAATATATTCACGAAAAACATATCAAAATGCTGTTTTCTCCCAATTAATGAAAATTATCCACTTATTATACTCTTGCCTCATTGTTATTTGTCCAGGTACTGGAGGAGGATTTATAATCACGTGACCTGATGGACTTGGAAGCCAGACGTGAGCAGAGGCGGAGGGCACGTGCCGCCGACAGAGAGTAGGTTTACTTACTGAATTATGTATTAATTTGTGTGTAACCATTTTTTTATTTTCCTGAGTTTCACTGATCTTATTTCATCGCTAAGCAAAATTGGTCCAGTGAGCTACAAGGTATGAATATAAAGGTCACTTACTTTGTTTACTGACTTTGTTTATTTAAGTTATCTACTTACTTTATTTACGTACTTACCTTATGTACTTACTTTATTTACTTACTTTATTCACTTACTCTGTTCACTTTGTTTACTTTATTTACATACTTACCTTATTTACTTACCTTATTTATTTACTTTATTCACTTACTCTGTTCACTTACTTTATTTACTTTATTTACCTACTTACTTTATTTACTTACCTTATTTACTTACTTTATTCACTTACTCTGTTTTCTTTATTTACTTACTTTATTTATTTCACTTACTTTACTTACCTTTTCTGTTTTACATACTTGACTTTCTTTACTTTACATACTTTATTTACTTCACATATGCAGTTTACTTACTGTACTTTTTTTCTTTACCTAACTTATTTACCTAGTTTCTTTACTTGCTTTATTTACTTAATTCATTTAATTACTTTGTTTAATTACTTTAGTTATTTTCTGTGTTTACTTAAAGTACTTACTGTACTTTTTTCTTTACCGAACTTATTTACCTAGTTTCTCTACGTTCTTTATTTACTTACTTCATTTAATTACTTTGTTTAATTACTTTATTTATTTTCTGTTTACTTAGAGTTTTTCTTACCATATTTACCTACTATATTTACTTATTTTATTTACTAACTTTATTACTTACTTTATTAAATCTCCTTATTTAATCTCCCTATTTAATCTCCCTACTTAATCACCATACTTAATCACCATACTTTATCGCCCTATTTAATATCCCTACCTAAGCACGCTATTTAATCTCCCTATTTAATCTCCTTATTTAATCTCCTACTTTATCTCCCTATTGAACATCCCCATTTAATCTCCCTATTTAATCTCTATTTAATGTCCCTCCTTAATCTCCCTACTTAATCTCCCTACTTAATCTCCCTACTTAATCTCCCTACTTTAATTTCCTTATTTACTATTCTCAAATATATTATTTTCTCCAGTTGCTTTGACTATTAAGTGTTTTAATATTTCCTTTTTACCAATATCGATAGTGTAATGGCCCACGGTCTTCCACACTGCCACGCACTTACGGAAGAACGCTAAGATTTAGTACAGTATGCTTCCAACTGGTTTATTACCAAAACCTATCCGCTCTCCCTGGCGTCAACAGTCAACTGACCCACCCCCTAACTCGCCAGGTCCCATGTCGCCTCGATAGGTGGGTGGGGGTGTGTGCCCGGTGGCTAGCATGCCGCCACCTAGCGCAGTTCAGTGTAACTGCATAGGTGTGCGGCGTAGTGTCTGCCGCCACTGCATGGTAGTGGGACTCATGTACAGACTACTACAATAGCATGCAATAAGAATGTATGTTTGATGGCAGGAATAAGAAATGTTAGCACGAGACATCAACAAACTTCTCATTCTGCTTGCAAAAAGGGCTAAAGCACAAATAATACAAAACGTTAGCAAACAAAGTAGGGCCTACAAGTTATTTCTGGACTTTTGCCATCAACAATCCATATGTAGTGGTACATTTTCTAAGTTAGATCTACTTAAAAATCGACTTGCGTGTTTCCGTTTAAGATATTCTTTGCAAAGTAAGATATAATAATCTCTGCACTCCTTCAAATTATAAATAGATAATAACGTGATATCCATCCAAATATGAGTATTGATAAACTTGGTATTTCCTAATAGTACAAAAACCACAATCTTTTGGTTATGTCATAGATAATTCAAGTTGATGGGTTTGTTCGTTTTCATAGATAAACATGTTAAGTTGATCGTTATAACCTATGCTGTTTTAGGTTGGAATAACTTATATTTTAAGCTCTAACTTTGAAGATATTTGAAGTGAAAACATGGCAAATTAATTTGGGCATGCATGCCAAAACCCTGAGATGATAAGCTTCAGCAGTAACAGCTTCTATTAAATTGATTCTATTAAATTGACTTAGTATTCCCTTCTATACAGCAACACCTGTTTAATAAGTGCATCGGTACAATGACCCTATAATACTAAGACAGCTCACTCCGTATCTCTCCCATGGTAATGTAAATTTCGCAGTGCCACCTTGTGGTGGGTTTGATCAGCCCAGCTGCTGGTTGGTGTTTCACATGTAAACAATTATATTATACATGAGATAGGTAAGTATGAATACACATCAATATGAAATTGCTATGAACAAATACACATCATCATCAGCATCATCATCAGCATCGCCATCATCACACATCTTTCACATTCATATATACATTTATACATATAATATAGCACCTGTTTAACCAAGAGAACAGCCAGCGCACGAAGTGGTGGGTTTGATCATTTTTATTACACAGTACAGGCTGAGTGAGCCGTCTTAATATTATATGGTCTTTGATCGGTATCTAAGTTGGATGTATAGAATCAATATTTTTGTTTAGAAAATGGTATGCTTTTGTTGGACTAGGCAGCTAGAGCCTAGTCCGAGACTAGACTAGGGACTAGCCCGTTTGCACTTTCCTAATGTTTACCCATCGCAGGGTGATAGCAAACTAGACTGAACTTTAAATTGTGGTTTTCTCTAATTTTGTTTTATTGAATATATGCATGTCAGTCAGTGAGTCTATCTACACACAGTGTTATGTTTGTGTTTGTTTGTTGTTGTTTTACGTCCTAGGAACATCTAAGGTCATATCAGGACCGGGCACACACACAGTGTTATGGATCATGAGAGTAAACCACCGACTCTTTATAAAGAAACCATCTAGACTGGTACCCCCCCCCCCCGCACCCAACTGTTATAGACATGTTTGTTAAAATAATGACAAACAACAAATTTAAAAGGGTAACATTTGTTGATAAAGATTCATATTTGCTAATGGTTATCATATATATAGGCTTTATGCGTTTCACGTAATGCCATATTTAAACAGAATTAAATTAGCATAATCCGATGGTTTTGAGTTTCTACCATGTTATTAGACAAATGTAGTCAGTTGACAAATATATTCAGGGAGCCTCTTTAGTCTAATGGATATAAGTTAAAGATCTAGTCACCTCATTAAAAAAAAAAGTTATTTCTTTACATGAATATTCACTATATCAGAATTTTAATATTTGGAAATATTAAGTGTGACATTGCCCGTAGAACTACCAAGAAAACCATGTGCACAGTTGCTGAATCGATAGAGTGTGGGCCTCACATGCGGGAGATTGAGGGTTCAGTTCCCATTCGAGTCAAACCATTGACTTATCAAATTGATACTTGTTGCTTCCTACCCTGTCGTTCGGCAATAATAGGATAGGGCAAGGAGTAGTTAGCTCAGTGTCAGGATAATGTGACTGGGTGAGATATCAGGTCATGGTGCTGGTGACCTGCTTTCCCAGTTGGGCAGCACTATAAAGTCACCATGAGTGCACACTGTCACAAGCTGGTACCTGTCCTGATATAATTAATTAATAAATAAAACATTTATATAGCACCCAATCCAGCAAGCCGTTCTCAGGCGCTTTACATAAAAAAATATATATATCCATACAGGAAAATAAATTTCACCTAGTTAAAAGCAGATTTTAACAAATGTGTCTTAAGACCTTTTTTAAAAGCACCAACAGATTTACAATCAGTGATATATCCTGCCAGAGCATTCCACAGTCTCGGGGCAGCAATACTAAAAGCACGATCCCAAAAGCCTTTGAGTCTGCTCCGAGGAACTGCTAACTGGCTGGACACTGTGGAGCGCAGTGTTCGAACATTTGTTCTCTCCTGGAGCATATCTCTCATATACTCTGGAGCCTGATCATGCAAGGCACGATATACAAGAAGCAGCACCTTGAAATCAATTCTCTTCTCCACAGGGAGCCAGTGTAATGATTTCAGCAAAGGAGTGATGTGATCAAATTTCTTTGTATCCATCAACAACCTGGCAGCCGCATTCTGTATACGTTGCAGTTTTGAAATACTTAACAGCGGCAGACCATACAAGAGAGCATTACAATAATCCAGGCATGAACCAATGAAAGCATGAGTAACCTCTAATGAGTCACCTGTCAGGGCATCCTTGATGGATCTGAGATGTCTCAGTTGCATAAATGATGCCACACACACCGTCTTGATGTGATTAGACATATCAAGAGTATTGTCAAAGATCACACCAAGGTTACAGGCTGGCTCACTAGCTTGAACACTAGCATCACCAATTTTGAGATGGGTTTCATGTAGCCTATCAGTGAAACAGGGAGTGGAGATGACTAAAACTTCAGTTTTCTCCTCATTGAGTTTGAGCATATTTTTCCTCATCCTCTCTCTAATTTCACCACCACATTTCTCCATTATCTTCAGGCATTCAGACATGTCATCAGATACATCAACCGGCAAATACAACTGTGTATCATCCACATATGTGTGTATTTTGATACCATGTTTGCATGCAATGCATAAATAGGTCCTGAGTACATTGAGAACACTAGTGGACCTAATACCGACCCCTGTGGGACACCCCAAAGCAAGCACATAATCTTGGAAACACACCAATCAATCTGAACCGCCTGACTTCTATCACTCAAATACGATCGAAACCAAGACAAAGACGTGTCCTAGATTCCAAATCGCCTGAACATACGATCCAACAAAACATTGTGGTCAATAGTCTCAAAAGCTGCTGATAAATCAAGCAGCACCAGCATGACTGCTTTCTTCTCATCGACACAACAGAGTATATCATTAGCCACACATACCAAGGCAGTCTCTGTACTATGAAATTGTTTATGTGCAGACTGCTATTTTTCATTGAGTCCATTGTCATGCATATATGAGTTTCAGGCGAAGAGCCACAGCTTTCTCATTAACCTTGGAGAGAAAAGGTAGATTTGACACAGGGCAGTAGCTCTTAAACTGCTCTGGATCAAGAGTGGACTTTTTAAGAAGTGGACCTACTCTTGCAGACTTTAAAGCCGATGGAAATACACCACACTCCAATGATGAATTCACAATTCTAGTGATAGTTGGCAACATCACATTGAGACACCCTTTAACAATGGAAGTTGGTATTGGATCATTGTCACAGGTTGCACTGGACAAAGATATGACCTTAGATATTGCCAGGACATAAAACTCCATAACAAACCAACCAACTAAGAAAGCTAACCGGGTCAGGAGGTCTGAATGACACTAATAGTCAGCCTTATTTAGGCTCTAAGTAACTCCCGGTTGGTTGTTGGTTGTTGGTTGTTTGTTGGAGTCTTATGCCCTGGCAACATCTAAGGTCATATCAGGATAGGTACCTACTTGTGACAGTGAGCACTCATGGCGACTTCATAGTGCTGCCCCACTGTGAGACCAGGCCACCGGTACCATGACCTGATATTCCACTTAGTCACATTATCCTGACATTGAGCCAACCAGTCCTTGTATTGCCCTATTTGATTAATGCTGAGAGCCAGGCCAGGAAGCAACAAGTATCAATTTTGTATGTCATTGGTTTGACTCGACTGCAAATTGAACTGACGACCTTCCACACGGGAGGCCTGCGCGCTACCGATTCGGCCACCGCATCCGGTAAATAACTCAGAGAATATATACCAACCATGAATAGTCATAATCGATTATGGTTATTGTGATTAAATAAAGTTGCGTTGATCATATTATTGCCCTTTGAAGTAGTCAAGGAGTTGGGAAGGTCTCCACAGAATGGCAAAAATTGTTGTTGGAGTAGTAGCAGTGCTCTACTCAAAATGGTGCACAGGCTTGCAACACCCTGCAAACCATGGATGCCATGAGTAGGATGGTATAATGCTGCCTGGACTTATGGCTTGTGAAATTGGCTTAAGCGAGGATATTTTGGAATCATAAGCATTAAACTGATTTGTAGGCATAGCTGTTTGAAACATTTCAGATCCTAGGAAGACGAGAGTAGTTAGCTGCACTGATGTCACCAGGCAAGGGAGCACAACCCAGGTTATGCATGGGTGGGTTGATTGAGGCATGTACCCTGTGTGGTACAATGGTTCAAGGGCTTATCTCCTAATGACACAGGTGTGGGTTCGAATCCCAATTTAGGCCAAGTGTTCCACATGCTTTGCATCACCCTGTATAAGAAAATGTTTAGTTATTTATTTAGTCAGAGCAGACAAGCAGGTTTTAATGTTAGCATTAAAAGGCCAAGTGTATGCACAGGATAGAAAAAGAAAGGTTGTTCAAGCTTCACTGAGTTAGAATACATCATGTAAGTAAATACACTGTTACAGCCTTCTGAAGCTGAAGCATTGCCATTCATGTCACCTTTCGGATTTATAGTAGTGCACGACATTCGCAAAAGTTTGAATAGAACATGTATGCAGCATGTTCTACATTCGAAGCGGTGGCCACATAAAGCTAGGCCGTGAGCAGAGATGTGATGTATGAGGCTGCAGGTCGAGAGTATCATGTGCGTGCAATGCCCATGGAACTATGGGTAAACTTGTGTTCTATCCAAGCACATTCGGATGTCTCCCAATTAAGCAGGCAGTGTTAGCAAAGATTCTACTATAAGATATATATAGTATCTTTGGTGTTAGATTTTAATTGATGTTGTCTTAGGTGTATCGTGAGAGTTGAACCAGAAGCTGCAGCCTAAAATGTAGAATTGAGGTCAACTGCGGTCTAGAGGAAAATCCCAACAATGGCAGATTATATAAAGTATAAACTGGGAAATATTGCGCTTAGAGCAGCACTCGAACCCACATCGCTTTGTATTCCGAGCCAGTGTTCTAACCATTATACCACCTAGGCTCCTTGATATCACCATACTACCGACATCTAACTGTCTATGTGGCTCCTTGCCTGAGAGGTCAGTGCAGTCCACTACATATATAAAGTGCCCATGACAGACTATGTAAACAGCCCATGGCAAACTATATAAACATCCCATAACAGACTATATAAACAGCTCATGGTAGACTATAAACAGCTCATGGGAGATTGTATAAGCAGCCCATGGCATACTGTATAAGCAGCCCATGGCAGACTAAATAGCCCATGGCAGACTATGTATAAACAGCCCATGGCAGACTGTATAAACAGCCCATGGCAGACTATAAACAACCCATGGCAGACTATATAAACAGCCCATGTGCTACCAGACACCGAAGCCACATATCAGACTGAAATTGTCCTGATACTGAGCTAACCACTGCAAATGTATGTGTATATATGTACAGTAAAACCTCTTTAGCCGACCACTTCCACAGATCGACCACTCCCCTGTATCGATCACGTTATTTGGTCTAAAACAATCGCCCATACAATACCACTGTAATGATACAAAAACTCTCTAAATCGACCACCTCGCTCAATCGACCATTTAAAGTCCGTCCCATGGTCGGTCAATTTAGAAAGGTTTAACTGTCTATGCAGTGAAGCCTCTCTAAATCGACCGATCATGGGACCGACGGTTTAGGGAGTTTTTTTTATCATTACAATGGTATTGTATGGCCGATCATTTGGGACCCAAATAAAGTGATCGATATAGGGGAGAGGTCAATCTGTGGACGTGATCGGTTAGAGAGGTTTTACTGTATATACATATATACACATATACATACACACACTCACAGATATAGACAGAGGGGAGGGGGGATGGGAGATAGATAAAGATAAATAAACCTTAATTGGAAACACAAAAAGCGTAGATTCTTAAAATTGCCTTTAACGTCAAGAATCAATACAAAGAGCCTATTTAAGAAGATGAAGCAGTGGTCACTTGGTGACATACAATGTAGACCTCTCTATGATAATTCACTATGAAAGGCCCTTCTTCACTAAGAAACCATCGAATATGATCGCGAATATTAATATTTTAAAAAGTTGAATAATTTGTAATTACACAGTTCCTTACTTTTCAAACTTGAAAACTCAATTTCCATATAATGCAAAGAATATACCTAAAATGATCCCTTTAAGAAAGTCTTTATTTTGCAAGCTGTGTTAGCAGTTAATTTATATTTACATCAGCGAATTGTTAGTGATGTTCACTGCATGCGCAGACAGACCTGGCTGTGTCCACATAGTTCCTGTTCAATAGTTCCTGTTCCAGATATCTAATCCCTGGTGCTTGGTTGGGTGGTTGTTGGAGTTTTCCGTCCTGACAGCATCTAAGGTCATATCAGGACGGGTACTGACTTGTCACAGTGCGCACTCATGGCAACTTTATAGTGCTGCCCCACTGGGAAATCAGGCTGCTGACACCATGACCAGATATCCCACTCAGTCACATTATCCTGACACTGAGCTAACGAGTGGTGCACTCACAGGCTATGACTAGCACGTAGTGGTTACCAGTGGTCAGCAAATGGTCACAAAGTGGTGGTCAGTGGTCGCTTACAATTATATGAAGTAATATGTAATATATTTAACATATGTAATGGTTGTAATGGATGTAATATATATGCCACATTAAATAATTTTTTAGCGAGTGGTACAGGCATGAGGCAGCGCCAGGTTAGGAAGAAGAGGCCAGGTGGCAGCACCAGGTGAGACAGAAGGCCTGACCAGTCACTTGAGTAGCTGAGTGTCATTAGTTGTGCAGTGTCATTTGGTGTCAACTTTCATGGGTAATCGGTTTACGGATAATTATACTTGTATAATTGCTTATGCAGCACATATATAGATATTATATGGCATTATATAAATCTGCATTGGCTCTGACAATCTAATCGGACTAAATTAACGACTCAGTCTCAAGTGTGAAGGCCGAAGACATGACCACTCTCATTAGGTACAGACTGGATAGTCAGCCACAACAAAAATCGGGTAGTTGAAGCTGGTCTTTAGTTGCACCCAGCTTACCCAGTTCCCTCCCAGACCTCCACTCACACCCGCACCCACACCCGCACCCGCACCCGCACCCACACCCACACCCACACCCACACACACACCCACACACACACACACCCGCACACCCACACCCACATACACACACACCCACCATCAATACACCACCATCACACCACACCACGCTAGCCTAACTCCGAACAGTGCTTGACCTCTGGTTCATCATCTCCTTCACTGGTCTCAGGCAGGATGTGGAAGCCGGGGTCAAGGCCATGTGTGATGACCACCTCCCTGGGACGGGATGGACTAGTGGTTAGAGCGTCCCCCGCTCGTGTGGGAAGGTGGCAGGTTTAATCACTGGCAGGGTATATTTGCCTTTATCATCGCTGTGCGTTATTTGTGCGATGTGGCAGGAATTGGTGAGATAGATTAGTGTCGTCTCGGTTTTCTGATACAACTGATAATATGAGTACGCAATGCTTAGGACCGACCCCCAGGCCCTATTCGATTAACACGACTCGGGTGGCCTGAGCTGCTAGAATTTCAAATCGAACACCCTGAGTGGAGTAGAAAAATAAATGCGTTTTGTACAAAACGACCCGACCCCAGTAACCCACGTGTTGGCTGGGGTGGATTAAGCAGAGTAGCATGGAGGAACACGTACACTGGTCCTGGTGATGTCATCGGACCATATATGGAAGATTTGTAGGGAGGGACCCGTGTAGTTGTTCCTCGACTCAGCATGCACTACTCTGCGCAGAGCATCGTCAAGGCGTTAAGCACATAGGCAATTATTAACCAATTGCTGTCATCCACGCTGTTTGCTGTGTAGCGATGCTCGATGAGCGATTTCCATTTCCGTTTGCTGGGTTTTGATTATTCTGTTATTCAACACGAGTTTACAAATGGTGGCGCCCATATAGGGCTATTTCCGTTTCCATTTGCTGGATTTTGGTGTCAAAATGTATGGCACTGTCACACTCTATGAGTGTGGGTATTGTTTAGGTATATATGTATACGTGTTAGTCCTTAGCCTCCCCCCTGGGTGTGTCAGTATTAAAGTGTTGGTGGTACAGTATTTCAGTCCGGTAACATTAGAACCACCAAATGTATGTCCTGGTATGACATGATATGTAGGACAACAAAGTACTACAACGAAATACTACAACGAAGTATAAGAAGGAATTACAAGTATGAGTCATACGTTTGAATAATATGAAGCACCAGTAGGTTTGAAGCGCAAATAGGAAAGACCAATTTGAATGAATCACAAGTATAACACATGATTTCGAAGCACAACTAGGAAACACAACTAGGAAACACAACTAGGAAACACAACGAGGAAATGCAACTAGGAAATGCAACTAGGAGACACGACTAGGAAACACAACTAGGAAACACAGCTAGGAAATACAACTAGGAGACACAGCTAGGAAACACAACTAGGAAATACAGCTAGGAAACACAACTTGGAAACACAACTAGGAAATGTAACTAGGAAACACAACTAGGAGACACAACTAGGAGATACCCTAGGAGACACAGCTAGGAAACACAGCTAGGAGACACAGCTAGGAAACACAGCTAGGAAACACAGCTAGGAAACACAACTAGGAGACACAACTAGGAGATACCACTACGAGAAACAGCTAGGAAACACAGCTAGGAAACACAGCTAGGAAACACAACTAGGAGATACCACTAGGAGAAACAGCTAGGAAACACTGCTAGGAATCACTGCTAGGAAACACTGCTAGGAGACCCAACTAGGAGACCCAACTTGGAGTCACAAGTTGGAGACACAACTTGGAGACACAACTTGGAGACACAACTTGGAGACACAACTTGGAGACACAACTTGGAGACAACTTGGAGACACAACTTGGAGACACAACTTGGAGAACTTGGAAACACAAGTGTGAAGCACAAGTAAGAAGCACAAGTATGAAGCAACTATGAAACCCAAGAATGAAGCACAGGTATGAAGCAACTATGGAACATAAGCATGAAGCACAAGCACCAAACAAAAGTATGGACCACAATCGCGAACAACAAACACGAAGCACAATCATGAAGCATAAAACAAGTATGAAGCATAAGTATTAAACACAAACACGAAGCACAATCATGAAGCATAAAACAAGTATGAAACACAAGTATTAAACACAAATATGAAACACAAGCATGAAACACAAGAATTAAACACAAATATGAAACACAAGCATGAAGCACAAGTACGAAATACAACTACAACTCACAGGTACAATGCACAACTGCAATGCACCATTGCCACACACCAATGTAAAGTGCAACTGTAAAGCTGAACAAGAGCGGACAACAAGTGCCTTCCTTGTGTCGCAGGCGCCACAGATAATTGTCGCAAGTGAGGAATGGTGGTGGAGGTGCCAATGTTCCTGCTGATGTATCAGTGTTGGTGTATGTGTGGGTGCATGACCTCCACTATTTGCTGACTTTTGAAACCTGTCGGGATCAACCAGGTGTGTGTGTGGGTGTGTGGGGGGTTGCAGGGATCAGGCATTCACAGTTCGGAGTGGTGGGAGGGGGGTGGTGGACGAGATCATGAAGTGTGCAGTGCAGAAATAAACCTCTAGGCGAGTTTCTCTGGCAGCCATAAGTCCAGGGATGATAACATACTGGCTTGATCACAGGGTCACAACGTACTAAAAAGTCACTGCTGAGGTTCGTTAGATTTTTTTTGTTGGGTTTAACATCTATGGTCATATGAGGAGGGGTACTTTGTGACAGTGCACACTCATGGTGACTTTATAGTGCTGCTCCACTGGGAGATCAGGCCACTGGCATCATGACCCAATTTCCCACTCAGAGCATTATCCTGATACTGAGCTAACCATTCCTTGCCCTATCCTAGTAATGCCAAGCACTAGGCTAGGTGGCGATAAGTATCAACTTTGTATGTTATTGGTTTGACTCGGCTAGGATTTGAACCGAACTCCCGACCTTCCGCAAGGGACGCTTAGGCTCTACTGATTGGGCCACCACGTCCAGTCAAGGTTCATTAGAAAGTCATCTCAGCAGAGATGCACATTATATTATAGATTTAGGATAATCGACAGTTTAAATTTGTTTTATTTCTGTAACATCGGAATCCCTTCTTTTTTAGATTTGGGTAACGGAATTGTATTCCCATGGATGTAATTTATCAGCGCTGTAGAACTGGTCTTTCGTTTGTCAAGTAGGTGTTTGGCTCATTTCACACATTTTGTTCACTTTGAGGCCATTACAAAATGTAAACGGCGAAGAAAGGAGGAGACCCAACCAGCTCTTACATGACCACTGGGTCGACTTAACAAGCCCTTCATTAGGCATATACTTTCACAGTAATTCTCCTATTCTTTACCTTACTGTGACTTAAGCATTGGTTATGTATTATTTCCAACCAATCCCCTACAAATGACAGTTATAGTCCTAATATAATATTTGATGACCTGGCGTTCTCTGTGGCGGAGTGGTTAGAGTTTTTCTAGGTCAGACTCCTAATCTGAGGGTCGGCGGTTCGATTCCCTGTGCCCCCACCTCTGCCAATTTGGATTTCCACCGCTGTGTATAACTTACAGCGTCATCAAAGGCCAGTTGCTCTCATACCATGTCTATGTGGTGTGGGAGGTTAAAAATCCCTTGGGTCGGTAAAAGTGTAGGCTCGGGCTTTCTATCGACCAGCAGTGGAATGAGGAAGACCAGTCATCTATGACTGAAATTTCCCATGCCTAAACAACTAATGGACCAAAAAAAAAAAAAAAACTACATCGAGGTCCGTCCCACTGCTTCATTGGTCACAGCTGGTCCAATGTGTTACTAACAACCCCACCCCAACAACATGACTCATATTGCTGACAAGTGACTACCAACACTAAGACAGCAAACTGCAACTAACAAACCCATAAGTCATGGGGGTGATGAAAATGGGAAATATTGTGCCTAGAGCGGGACTCGAACCCACATCTCTTTGCATTCCGGGCCAGTGTGCTAACCATTACACCACCTAGGCTCCCTGGTAGCACCACACTACCCATGCCTACCTGTCTATGTGGTTACTTGCCTGAGAGGTCAGTGCAGACTACTACGTAACTAACCATAATGGCATAACATTTGAATATTCCTATTGAACTGACAGTGACCTACTCTTTGTCCACCTCCAACTGACCAAGTCCAACATTAAAACCTATTACAATTTTACCTAAGTGAATACAGAAGATAACTTCCACCCACATTTTAAATTCTACAAACATACTCACATTGACCCATCTAATATTGATCTAGTCATATGACACAAGTGATGCCATATCACTATGGCACTGATACCTAGATACCTGCCAGGAATACATTGTGCTATATACTGCATATTGTGTACTTAACCGCTATTGCTATCTCACATTACTACATATTTGTGTAAATAATCCTGAATTGAAAAATGGTTGGAAGACCCATGCATGTATTGAATGTATACTACAAAAGATATCAAAATTATAATTGTATGATTTTGCACTAGAGTGAAAATGTGAAAATTTACACATTGACACCATACATGGATCCAAACTTGTTTTCAACTTATTTTTCAACTTTTTTCTTGTAAGTTATAACCATGTCTGCTTAACAGTAATCAAGAAAATCTTGTTTGACTATGTTGTATATGTTAAAATCAGGTTATGGATGTGTCTTTGATTGTCCTGTTACATGAGTGATATTAATGTATTGCTCTATTTGTATCAAATCTAATTCAAAAAGTGAAATTCATTTTTTTCAACTCTGACATATGCACAACATGCAAACCTTCATAGGACATTGGATTAGGCTATTATTTGGAAGGATTTTTGCTATTATTTGGAAGGTTTTCACTTTTGGTTTCCATGTCACACTTTTGTGCCCAGTTTTAGAGAATGACCCATTTACGAACAACAAAATTGGTTTGATACTGTGTGTTGCTCTTCCCCAAAGGTTTCTCTCTCACACACAAACCTGCACCGACACACAGGTGTTGTGTATGCAGCGTCTAGTGTTCCCATCATCCCGCCCACACACCCCATGTTTCCATGGTAACGTCGTGCCTTTTGCTTGATGGGTATTCCAAGTTGCTGTCCGCGAGTCTCTAAAGCCCCGTTCACACACGGGCCTTAAGTCGCCTCAAGTAGTTCGCCTCATCTAAGTCGACTCAGATCGCACGTGTGAACAGTCCTCTGAAGTGAATTAGGGCTGAGTCGATCAACTAGTTCGCCTCAAGTAAACCACTTCGCGAGGTAGTTTAGATGAGACGAACTAGCTTGAGTCAGCCTAAGTGGCATGTGTGAACGTAACTGGTTTAGTGGAGGCGGCTTAAGCACATGGATGGAGACTGCTTCCTAACCGGTAGTTGTTTTCATAGTGGTTAGAACACATGTTTGGACCATCCTACATGTTTGGACCGTCCTATTTTTTCATATATCATATGGAGACTGCTTCCTAACAGGTAGTTGCTTTTGATAGTGGTTGGAGCACATGTTTGGACCATCCACTCTTCCCATCTCTTGTTAGGTGTGTTCTTTGTATGTATTTACTTGTGGATGTATATGTGGCATGTGGATGTACATGTGAATGTATGTGTGGATGTATGTATGTGTGGATACCCATCCTGATATGACTTTAGATGTTGCTAGGACGTAAAATAACAAACAAACATCGATCTGAGCCGGTTTAACGCGCGTGTCTGAATGCGACACACTTTGAAAACTCTGTATTTGTGAATGCGTCGCTAGTTCGACTCATTTAGTTCACCTCATCTAAGTCGGCCTAACGCTGTACATGTGAACACAGCTTAAGCTACGCCCTGGTTTGTTTAGATGCTGGAAGTTGGGGTTGGTGCCCCCCCCCTCTCCTCCGCCGTATCCGCATCCTTATCCTTCACTATTTACCCTATACATTAAACTCACTTTGCGCCTGTAACCACATGCCTCCTGATGACCAAACTTGGTCAGCGTCTTACCATGCATTTGTTTCGCATGTAGATTGCAGTAAAGTTTTGCCAACAAATATTTTACCTGCGATAAAATATCACGTCCTGTATATGTGTGTTCACCTGCCTCCCCCACCCCGCTGCACCTTTTGACCCCCCCCGCCCAGCAGGTAAGTGCTGACTCTGGTTCACCCACAGTCTGTCCTAATTAGTTACCATAGTAACCATAGTAACCATAGTAACCATAGTAACCATAGTAACCATAGTAACCATAGTAACCATAGTAACCATAGTAACCTCCACCCACCCTTGGTGCTGCAAGGGGCCGCTGCTGTTCCACCAGTGCAACACATGCTGACCACTCTGCATGTGCTACCACTTAGTTACTCCCGCAGCAATGGCTCTAGTTGGTTGGTTGTTGGGAGTTTTACATCCTGGCAACATCTAAGGTCATATCAGGATGGCTACCAACTTGTTACAATGTGCACTCATGGCTACCATATATACTGCTGCCCCAATAGGAAATCAGGCCACCGGCACCATGACCCAATATCCCACTCAGTCACATTATCCTATCACTGAACTAACCAGTCCTTGTCCTATCCTATTAATGCAGAGCGGCTGGCTAGGAAGCGACACATATCAATTTTATAAGTCATTCGTTTGACTCGACTAGGAACCAAACTCCCAATTTCCCTCACGCGAGGCCCATGCTCTACCAATTCGGCAACCGTGCCCGGTCACTGTCTCTGAGACTGGGCTCCTGAACAACCCATTAGAAAAATTGTTTGAAACCTGGGTAAATGAAACGACCATATACAATCTTAATCTAAGAACCAAAATATATTCTTCAAATACTTCTTAATTAATTACAAGCAATTTTTGTTATGAAGAAATCACGAATTCATGTGCAGTAATATACTTTGAAATGTAAATTGAGACATGTCAGTGATTGCCATCTTGTCTTTTTGTATTATTTCCCATTTCACCAACCCTGTGCCTATATCTATAGACAAACACTGCACACTGCAACAACCCCCCTCCACAGTTAATTCCTACTGAAGCAGTGTTTGCTTAAACTTAAACAGGGTTGTAATTCACACCTACTCTGGGTAGGGGTGAATCTTTTATCTAGCTACCACTGTGTGCTCCCTGTGTCTGACATGTACACTGCTTCGTTGCAGTGTGCTTCATCTCCTACCCTTGTGGAGCTGAGAGCTGATTAGTGGCCTGGTGGGTCCCAGCATCAGTATCTCAGACATCTCATATTGTGGCCTTTTTTTGTGTTCCTAACCAGACAAATTGGCCAATATGGTAGAGCGCTCACTTCCCATGCAGGAGGGATGTAGTGGGATCAAACGCTAGCCGAGTCAAACGAAAGACTTATAAAATTGATACTTTGCGCTACCAAGCCTGACACTGCTCAGGTCAATATCAGGATTATGTGACTGAGTGGAATATTGGGACATGGTGCCAGCGACATAGTCTCCTCGTGGCACAACACAATGAAGTTGCCATATGTGTGTGCAGTCAGAAGTCGGTGCTGGTCCTGGTGTGACCTTAGATGTTGTTACTAGGGGCGTAAAGCCCCAATAAACAAGCATTTATAAGCAAACACCAACTGCTCCTAGGCAGTCCCTCCTCGAGTGCTTCAACGTGTGACAGGAATCAGGTCACTGCACTCTCCAGACTGCCTGTTGGTAATTTTCTTAGCATCTTCTCATTTCTCTCCAGCTATTGTGGAGCTCTCCAAAAAGAGTTACCTTCCCAGCTACCATTGTGTGCTCCCTGTGTCTGACATGTACACTGCTTCGGTGTTCCAGATGGTTGCAGTGTGCTTCATCTCCTACCCTTGTGGAGCTGAGAACTGATTAGTGGCCTGAGAACTGATTAGTGGCACTCCTTTAGCAGAGTTACCTTGACAAACAGCAATATATATATGCTGTATAAGAATTATATGAGTATAATAACCCAGAATTCTATACTATCCTAACACCCACCCACCAGTAATCGGGTGGTTGAGCCGTCGGACTATTCATCTACTGCTCAGGCTTCAACTCCGACAGTGGCGCCACCGCTCGCCTGCTCACTATCCTACTCACTTAACGCCGAGAATATACATAACTATGTATATTTGGTTTGCTTTTCTGCAGCAGTGGCTATGCTATTCAAGGGTCAATTGGGCTTCCAGCTTTTAAACATGGTAATTTAGTAATGCTTTTAGCAGAGTGTCACTCCTTTAGTAGTGTCACTCCTTTAGCAGTGTCACTCCTTTAGCAGTGTCACTCATTTACCAGTTTAACTCCTTTAGCAGAGTGTCACTCCTTTAGCAGAGGGTCACTCCTTTAGCAGAGTATCACTCCTTTAGCAGTGTTAGTCCTTTAGCAGAGTGTCATTGTTTTAGCAGTGTCACTACTAATCCAGAGTGTCAGACCTTTAACAGTGTCACTCCTTTAACAGTGTGTCAGTGTGTTAGCAGTGTCACTACTTTACCAGAGTGTCACTCCTTTAGCAGTGTCGCTCCTTTAACAGTGTTACTACTTAAATAGTGTCACTACCTAAATAGGGTCACTAGATTTGTAGTGTCACTCCTTTAGCAGAGTGTCACTCCTTTAGCAGAGTGTCACTCCTTTAGCAGAGTGTCACTCCTTTAGCAAAGCTCACTCCTTTAGCAGCGTGTCACTCCTTTAGCAGAGTGTAACTCCTTTAGCAGAGTGTCATTGTTTTAGCAGTGTCACTCTTTTACCAGAGTGTCACTCCTTTAGCAGTGCCACTTCATCAGCAGAGTGTCACTCCTTTAGCAGTGTGTTATTCCTTTAGCAGAGTTCCCTTCTTTAGCAGTGTGTCATTCCTTTAGCAGAGTGTCACTCCTTTAGCATAGTGTCACTCCTTTAGCAGAGTGTCACACCTGTAGCAGAGTGTCATTCCTTTAGCAGTGTGTCATTGTTTTAGCAGAGTGTCACTCCTTTAGCAGAGTGTCACTCATGTAGCAGAGTGTCACTCATGTAGCAAAGTGTCACTCCATTAGCAATGTGTCACTCCTTTGCCAGAGTGTCACTCCTTTATCAGAGTGTCATTGTTTTAGCAGAGTGACTCTTTTACCAGAGTGCCACTCCTTTACCAGAGTGACTCCCTTAACAGAGTGTCACTCGTTTAGCAGTGTGTCGGTCCTTTAGCAGAGTGTCACTCCTTTAGCAGAGTGTCACTCCTTTAGCAGTGTGTCACTCGTTTAGCAGTGTGTCACTCCTTTAGCAGTGTCACTACTTTAGCAGTGCCACTCCTTTAGCAGAGTGTTATTGCTTTAGGAGTGTCACTCCTTTACCAGAGTGTCACTCCTATAGCAGTGTGTCACTCCTTTAGCAGTGTGTCACTCGTTTAGCAGTGTCACTTCTTTAGGAGAGTGTCACTCCTTTAGCAGTGTGTCACTCCTTTACCAGAGTGGCACTCCTTTAGCAGAGTGGTACTCCTTTAGCAGTGTCACTCCCTTAGCAGAGTATAACTCCTTTAGCAGAGTATAACTACTTTAGCAGAGTATAACTCCTTTAACAGAGCATAACTCCTTTAGCAGAGTGGCACTCCTTTAGCAGAGTGGCACTCCTTTAGCAAAGTGGCACTCCTTTAGCAGTGTCACTCCTTTAGGAGAGTGTCATTGTTTTAGCAGTGTCACTCCTTTACCAGAGTGCCACTTCTTTAGCAGAGTGTCACTCCTTAATCAGTGTGTCATTGTTTTAGCAGAGTGTCACTCCTTTAGCAGAGTGTCACTCCTTTAGCAGAGTGTCACTCCTTTAGCAGAGTGTCACTCCTTTAGCAGAGTGTCACTCCTTTAGCAGAGTTTCACTCCTTTAGCAGAGTTTCACTCCTTTAGCAGAGTGTCGCTCCTTTAGCAGAGTGTAACTCTTTTATCAGAGTGTCACTGTTTTAGCAGAATGACTCTTTTACCACAGTGTCACTCCTTTACCAGAGTATTATCGCTTTAGCAGAGTGACTCTCTTACCAGAGTGTCACCCCTTTACCAGAGTGACTCCCTTAGCAGAGTGTTACTTGTTTAGCAGTATGTCACCCCCTTAGCAGTGTGCCACTCATTTAGCAGTGTGCCACTCATTTAGCAGTGTGTCACTCCTGTAGCAGTGTGTCACTCCTTTAACAGTGTGTCACTCCTTTAGCATGGTCACTCCTTTAGCAGAGTGTCAATGTTTTTGCAGAGTGTCAATCCTTTAGTAGAGTTTCACTCCATTAGCACTGTGTCACTCCTTTAGCACTGTGTCACTGCTTTAGCCAGTGTCACTGCCTTAGTGTCACTGCCTTAGTGTCATTGCCTTAGTGTCACTGCCTTAGTGTCACTGCCTTAGCAGGGTGCCACTGCTTTACCAGAGTGTCACTCCTTTTCCAGTCTGTCACTCTGTCAGGAGTGAGTCACTACTTTAGCAATGTGAAATTTTTTAATAAGTGTCTGACCGAGAAATGTTCACGTTAATATGTATATTCCTCATTTTGCAACTAATCAAATGATCATGGTGTGCTATGGTGTGGTTCACAGCTTATCTACAAACAAACCGTAGCTAAAAAAGAAAAAGAGATTAAAAATAACAAATCTATTACCTCTTTTGATTTCAATCTGTTCCATGCAGTCATGCTTTTTTGATTAAATAAAAGCACAGCCTAAAGAGACTTTTTGTTCGGCAATATATTTAGTGATCTATAAGCTAATTAGTATCAAGCTGAGCTATGCACTTGCCTCTTAACTTGTGTTACTGAATACCAATAGTTGTCCTACCATGAGGACTGGTGAAGGGCTGGGTGGGGGAGGTGGTGGGAGGAGGGGGAGGCGGCTTAGTGGTGGTGATAGGTGGAGTGCTTGTCCCAGTCTGACAGGGACTCTATATATACACCTATGTCTAGGCTCTACGCCAGGTACATGCATTACCAACAGTGCACATGCGGGTTTTTATGTGTGTCAGAACAGACGCGAAACTTTGGGAAGAATGACAATTAAACTGTCATGGATGGGGGTATTTTCTTGAAGATTTATACTGTCTATCATGGATAAGTCTGAATAGACTTGTTTTCTCTATTAGACCACTTGTCGATAGAAAGCCCGAGCCTACATTTTTACCGACCCAATGGATTTTTAACCTCCCACATCACATAGACATGGTATGAGAGCAACTGGCCTTTGATGATGCTGTAAGTTATACACAGCGGTGGAAATCTAAGTTGGCAGAGGTGATGGCATGGGGAATTGAACCACTGACCTTCAGATTAAAAACCTAGAAAAATGTCAGACACTCTAACCACTCCGCCACAGAGAGCACCACATGTAGATAAAAGATTCACCCTGTACTGTTCTGTACAGATGGTGTGAAGAACAACATATAAATGAAATGAGCTGATAAATTCTTAATTTAAGAAGCAATATATATTCTTCACATATATCTTAATATTTACCCACTGCCTTTGATTTGAAAAATATAATAAAACATGTAGTTTAATGGACTTTAAAAGTCAAATCAACAGCATTCTGTGGATGCCATCTTGTCGTTTTGCATTCTCTCCCATTTCACCAACTCTGTGCCTATATAGGTAGTCATTGGATACTGGAACCAGGAATTCCACTTCCTGTTCCATACTAAAGCAGTTTTCGCTTGTATTTAGACTAGGTTGTCATTCATTCCTACTCTGGGTGAATATTTTATCTAGAATGGATTAAGCGGTTTGTGATGTGAATATCCATTCACAGATCAGCATTAACGATGTTGCATAAGCAATGATCAGTGTCAAAATATATCAATAAAGAAAATGGGGGGCACAATTATCTCCCAGTTCATCTATATATATATATATAATATATTAATATATATATATATATATATATATTTATATATTTATATATATATATATATATATATATATATATATATATATAAAGTAGGGCCAAGTAAACAGAGGACGGGACACAGACGAGTGTTGGGTCGGACACTTTATTGAGCGCCTTGGCTAGCACAATAACAGGCTTACCGGTAAAAGTTTCAAATCCAATGGGCAAGTGGTCCAAGTGGGCAAGTGACTGACCTGCCGCGAGCAGCGATGGAAACGGCCATTGGCGGCGCTAGTGGAGGCAACCGGGGCAAATCCAGGCAGGTCAGCGATTGGACATAATATATTTTGCGAATAATGTAATAGAAAATAATAATAATACAGGAATACTCCGCCTATTTATATCCGCATAATTAATTATACATCCTATATATATATACCAGCCGGAAATTGTAATCAAGCAAGTCCGAAGTATTCTCTTATTATTTCCTTTCGTTTAGTTATTTGATTAAGGTTGCATAATTGGATTGTTTTGAGTCTTTGCATTGGATTAAATCGATAATTTACCATGCTCGCTACAATGTACTTTAGGTTGGAATAACTTTCATTAAAGATGGCTGAACTTCGGAGGTATTTTTAGTGAAGACAATAATTTTAGCATATATAAATACTGAAGTGATGGACACCATAGGCACTGACAGGTTTGGTTAAATTGACTTAATATCGTGTCTTTGATGCAACAAATGTTTAATGAGTGCACCAGCATCTAAAGCCTGGCACACACCTCCCGTATACGATTCACGTGCTAAAACTGACTGCCCGACGTGACCCGTCACAACCTGACCCCGTCCCGTTTCCCAACTAAAACTGAACACAGGGACAACACACCTATACCGACTGCTAAAGAAAAGGGTGCTCACATATACTGTTACTCGAACGGCCCGATTCATTTTTCGAATCTTATAAGATTCCAGTCTTAAGCCCTAAAACTGAGTTTTAAGTCGCGAATCGGAAGGCTCAGGTGTGTTAGGGGGTCACACACCTAAATACTGAAACCGACAAAAACTCAAACTTAAGCTAAGGTTCCTTCTATGCGGTATGCGGCATGCGGTATGCGAATGGGAGGATTCCTTCTACACGGTATGTGGCATGCAGCACACAACTGGCTATATTTAAAAAATAAACAAGTATACTCCATACTGCACTGTATATGACCTAATATGGCATTTATATATATGTACCTCTTGGTATGTCACATGGGGGTTCCTACCTTTATAATTACCAAATTATAGATAAGTATTCATATTTCTGTGGCTATGGTAGCATTTTTACCAAACCGTAACCCCACCATCAAATGTTTCCCCTCTGCACCCTCGTGTGTGACCGTTCCGTAATGCTCAGTCGCCTCTCCTCGTCTAAAACTAATGGACACGTGCGACTGAGGTTTCTATTCACATACCGCGTGCTGCATGCCGCACCGATCGATCGAGTTGCCGCATTCGCATTCGCATACCGCATGTAAGGGATGTAGCCCATTGACTTCAAGGCGTTTCGATTTTTTGCCGCATTCGCATTTGCATTCGCATACCGCATGACGCATACCGCATGTAAGGAATCTTAGCCTTAGTCACGAAACGGGCAGTTTTAGGTTTTATACGGGAGGTCTGTACCGGGCATAAGTTGGACAAGCAAGTGTTTTTGGTGTTGAGACTGATATGATTCCATCCAATTATGCATGGGGAATCTTCAGTTGCAGACAATTGGTCTTGATCCTTGCCATATCCTAATATAGTAATAATGCCGAGCGACATGCTATCTATAGTAGACATCACATTGATTTAACTCAGCCGAGGATCGAACCCACGAGTTTCCATGTGGGAAACGAGCACTCAACTCATTCGGCCACACCCTGCCTGGTTGACATTAATTAGTTATGCATTGCAATTCCCCGTGCCCCCATCTCTGCCAATTTGGATTTCCACCGCTGTGTATAACTTACAGCGTCATCAAAGGCCAGTTGCTCTCATACCATGTCTATGTGGTGTGGGAGGTTAAAAATCCCTTGGGTCGGTAAAAGTGTAGGCTCGGGCTTTCTATCGACAAACTGTCTAATGGTGAAAACAAGCCTATTCAGGCTTATCCATGATAGGCAGTATTAATCTTCAACAACAATGCTGTCAACTACAGCCAGCCAACCTTGCATAGTAGGTCCACGATTGCATGGATTCAAAAACCTGTAACAAAAGAATAGAAAAAAACTAACGTCTCCAAATTGCTTCTTTCCAGGGGTATTTCCAGTGCGCGAGTACTTCCGGTTGTCGATGACGACGATGAGGACATCTCGGAGCGAATCGCGCGGCGGCGACGTGAGCGGGAGGAGCGATTGGCGAAACTGTAAATAACTCGTTCTCCTATCATAGCTTTAGTGGCAGCATCGTGTAGTTTAAGAAGTAAAATAACATCAGCTCCAGGAGCAGAATGCTGTGGTTGGAGAGCGATGCCCGGAGCAACGAGCAAATTGCTGATATTGTATTTATAATCTGACGGTTTTGAGTTTCTGCCATGTTTATTAGATAAATATATTAGGTTAATCATTATAAATCCAATACAGTAAAACCTCCCTGACCGACCACCTCCACAGATCGACCACTCCCCTATATCGATCGCTTTATTTTGGTCCCAACAATACCATTGTAACCATATTCTTTTTTTAATATTTATTTATTTATTTTTTATTGACGAGGTATTTACTCTGCCCATAACGTATAAGCACCTGTCAGGGTGCTTGTTTTCAACACTGGACAGCTGTGGCGCTGTCTTGATCTGTTCCTTTGCCCAGGAGTGTTTACCTGTGTCTGCTCGGGTCAGTCTTCTGCAATTTTGGTTGTTAGTAATAGCCTATGTTAGTTTTTTTGTAATTTTCCAGTTTTTTTTGTCTAGTCTGAGAAATGATACCTTAGCCTACTATGTACATCTACTTGGGTAACATGCAGGCTTGTGGGAGAGGATCCCGTTCCATTCAGATTTTTTAAATAAATTTGTTACAGCATCCTTTCACCTAAACCCTGTCCTTAGATAGTGCACTCGTATGCTAGAACATACTCGGACCCTTTAGGACTGTGGGCAGGTGGGATGGCTGTATTGTTTGCCTAGCCATTTTATATTTCAGGGTGGATCAGTTGCATGACCGTGCCCTGTCCACTTCTGTGTTGGTTTGTGCCATTACACATACCCAGGTGGACTGCGCCATGTGGTGATAGCTTTCCGATTTCTTAATATTAGGAGGGCTAATTTTCCTATTTTTTCTGTTCAGTGCTACCCTTTTCCTGGCCTGTCTTTTGCTTTCTGTGCCAGTACACAGCAAACATTGATGGCGCTCAGGGGCAGTGCGGTTTTGTTGTGTCAGTAAGTAATTGTTTTCTTTAAGAATTTTTTGTAGTGGTCAGGGTTACGGATTGCCCGTAATTTTACATTTTGTTTATTCCAGGCATGTGCTGCCATGGTTAGTACACTTCTCTCATGTATTTTCATGTTGCTTCTTTCCGTTAGGAGTATTGGGGCCGCCATGTGTCTAGTGTCCCTGCGGGGGGCTACTGTGTAATCCAGTTTCATGGTGTAGTGGTGTGCTAGTATTTTCAGGTGTGTTTCTCTTCTGCTTGTTAATAGTGTTGCTTTGCATTTTTTGTGTAGTTCTATCATGGGATATCTTTTGTGTACTTGGAGGCATATTTTAAGGGCTTTATTTTGCATCACTTGTAGTTTGTTGAGTAGTTTGGTACTTCCCCCCCCCCCATGTATACTACATCACCATAGTAACCCCTAAACCGACCACCTCCCTAAATGGACCACTTAAAGTCGGTCCCAAGGTCGGTCGATTTAGAGAGGTTTTACTGTATTTGGAATAGACTGCCAGCTGCAACACGAAATGCAGAAAACATAGCAGTGTTTAAGAAAGTACTAAAATATAATGTAACCTAGAAATACAGATGATGTTTAAATGGATTAACACAGAGTATAGTGAAAGCTGGATTTTGGACTGTTTGCAATCTACAAACAGTTACAAAACATAAACAAGAAGCAAGAAAACCTAAATCATTACTAAAACTAAATTCAAAAGATTTGAATCAAATTGGACTAGTGCTGCCCAGTGGTGAAAACAAGTGTTAACCCACTTATCCGTTATGAGCAGGGTAAATAAATTCATCACAAAAATAAATCAAAAATCAAAACTATCCGATTTTAGTTTGAAGTAGCTTGTATTTTGAGAGGTTAACCTTGGAGATGCTTAAATTGAAAACATGTCAAATTAATTTTGGCATGCATGTCGAAATGATGGATAGCATAGGCTTCATTCAACAGTGGCAGGTTCTATTGAATTGACTTGGTATTCCTACTAGTACTATTCAGCAACAAATGTTTAATAGATGCACAAGTATTTCAGTTGGGTGCATAGGATACAATCTTAGTAAGCGTTTTGTTTCATGCAATTTTATGCTTTCACCTGACTATGCGGCTTTAAGAAGTACAATAGAATCAGCTAACATCAGGGTTCTGTGCTGGGAGAGCGATGCCCCACGCAACGGGCAAGTCACTGCTATTGCATGGACTGCCTGCTGGAAGATTGAGACTGGGTTCTAGTACAGGACGGTGTCGGTAGGGGGCCTGTTAACTGACACACTCACTGCCTGGTGCCTCGACCAGGTTCTGGTTGTGAGTGTACAGTAAGGCGTTGGGGGCAGGTGCTAGGGGCGCACAGTGGGGGGGGGGGGGGGGGGGGTGGGAGGGGGGGGGGGGGAAGCGAGGCGGGTGGACCCGGGAAGTGGGGAAGGGCGCAATGTGAGTGGGCGGGTTGTTGGGTGGGTGGGTGGGTGGGTGAAATGTCTGTGAGGATATTTCAGATCATTTTAACCGGCTGCTGTGTAGCCTAGCGTGGGCGGAACACGTGATCGGATGATGTGCTGTGGGTAATGTATGTTTGGGCGTAGGCGGGGTGGGGGTTGGGGATGGGAGATGGGGAGATGGGGGTATTGAGGGGGAAGTTGAATCTTGTTCTCCTATTTATATAGTACTTTAGTAGTCTTCATGGACACACCCGAATCTCTTAGCATATACTATATATTGTACAAAATAGTAGCTTATATAAATAATGCAACATGTGAGTACCTGTGTTTATATTCACATAATAAATTATTTTGCACATGCATATGCATATATTATATATATCTATATACACATTATAGGCCGTGTAGTTGTAGTAGTTCTAATATTAGCAGTATTCACCACTATATACCCACTATATATTTCAGACTAAATCATGTTGCTATTTATTCTCATATTATTAAAGCTGCATAGTTTGATTAAAACAGTAAAACTTCTAATTCAATCTCGAAGCACTCATCTAGATTTTATCCTACATGTCCAACCTAGAAACTGGTGCATTCATTAAACATTTGGCGCTGCATAGAACTTAGTAAGTAGTGAGTAGTAAGTCAATTAGAACCTGTCAGTGTTGAAGGGTATAGTGTCCATCATTTCGACGTACATGCCAATGATTAGTTGGCATGTTTCACTTCAAATGGCGCTAAAGTTAACTTATGAAAATAAGTTACTTCAAATGATAGCAATGTAGATTATATAGTGATCAGCCTAATCTACATAGGTACAAATATATGGCAGAAATTCAAAACCATTGTACCATGCAACTTTAATTATGCATTGCATATATATTATGTATATAATATATAATATGTATAATATGTATATAATATGTATATATAAGATATAAAATATATACAATATATAATATATATAACATATATAACGTATATAATATATATAATATATATACTATATATAATATATTAATATATATATTATACATGATATATAATAATATATAGTACAGTAAAACCTCCCTAACCGACCACCTCCACAGATCGACCACTCCACTATATCGATCGCTTTATGTTGGTCCAGACAATACCATTGTAACCACATTCTAACTCCCTAAACCGACCACCTCCCTAAATGGACCACTTAAAGTCGGTCCCAAGGTCGGTCATTTTAGAGAGGTTTCACTGTATATATATTTGTTGGTGATGGTTTTATGCCATGTCGGCAATGAAGGCCATGTTCGTGGTGAAAACTCAGCAGAATTTATTACGTCAACTTGGTTTCATGAATAATGTGTATACCATTTATATTTTAATTTTACATTGAAATTTGCACAAAAATCTGAAGTTCTCAAGGAAAGTATCTTTGTATGTATCTGTCTCTCTCTCTCTCTCTATATATATATATATATATATATATATATATATATATATATATAATGTGTGTGTGTATACTATTCAAAGAGGGGAGAGAGAGGGAAATTGAGAGAGGGGGAGAGGGGGTGAGAGGAGAGGAAGATAGAGAGGGAGTGTCCGAGATTGAGTGTGTGTGAGAGAGTGTGAGAGGGATTTGCTCGTGTGTTGTAGAGATGTTGGTGTGAACTCCTAGCTGAGCTGAAAGTGCCCAGAGATAACACTTAAAGCATGCACCAGCTTTATGTAGCCGCTCACTAGCTGCTTGGACTCGGCAGGCAGGCGGACAGGCAGGTAGCCGGGCGGGCAGGCAGGTAGCCAGGCAGGCAGGCAGGTAGCCAGGCACGCAGGCAGGTGGCCAGGAGGGCAGGCAGGCAGGCGGGCAGGAGGGCGGGCAGGCAGGCGGCAGTTGGAGAGGAGGCCAGACATTTTGAGCTGCTCGCACGAGCCGCCAGTAATACTATATAGCCATTCCTAGAAACCTCCCAGCCCCCACCCCAAACCCCCACCATCCCACTCCCACCCTATCAGCACACCCCCACACCCCCACACACCCCACACCCTTTCCTCCCATTCCTCTCCCGCCTCACTCCTTCCTTCCTATCAGCCGCCGAAAAAAGCAGCCAATCGAATGTCGGCACACACTTGGCCCGCTCGCTTCGCCCAGTCACTGCCGATGTAAGCCGCGCGCTGATTGGCCCTGTCCGCCCAGCGCGGCGCGCGGGTATGGGGAGCGGGCGGGCTCGAGCGCTCTGGGCGGCGGACGAGTCCATTCGGCGTGCGCTGGGAGGGGGGTGGCCGGGTGTAGGTTGTCCGGCAGTGCACCGGAAACAGGCGAGTACCGATTCCGACCGGCGTCCAACAGCACAAGGGGGCACTGTCTCACCAACCCGTCTTCTTCCTTCGTTACTGGGTAGCTTCCTCCAACAAACTTCATCATGTAAGTGTTCCATCGGCGTTTCCTTTCTACAAAATAACGCGCATGCGTGTGTGTTTCTGTGTTTGTGTGATTGTGTGCGTTTGGTTTGTCGTCTGCTCCTTTTCGCAAAAGTTTTGCCGCGTGCAAAATGCGGCCCATGAATAATTGTTGTCGGTCTCTCGGCCCTTGTTTCCCAGTGTAGCCTATACTGACTGTGGGGAACCATTGCTAGTCAGCTTAGTTAGTTTGTGGATGTATACTTCAGTTGAAATCTCCTCTCTGCCTCCATGCTCCTCCCCCTCTCCCGTCGAAACCCCCCCCCCCCCCCACTCTCCCACCCTCCATATGTATTTAGGAAGGGGAGGAGAGGGATTTTCCTGTCACATTTTGCAGTTAATAAAAATAATATTACACTTTCAATTTCAGGAACAATCTAGATTGTTCATTACTAATATATCTACCGTAACCCATCTTACTAACAAATAAAAATATGGATGTGACAATCTGTAACTATGTTAGTAACATAGTTACAGATTGTCACGTCCACATTTCTATTTTTCGGTTGCAAAAGAAAAAAACACAAAAACAAGCCAAGAAAAACCTCCGGGCTACGGTCATTGCATTACTATGATGGAGTGGGGGGTAGTTGAACTATTGAACGAATGTGAAGGGTGGTTGGGATTTGGGATGGGAGTTTCCACGCCGAATGATTCCGTTCTTTGGTGGGGAAGATCTGAGGATGGGGGAGAGGGGGGGGGGGGGATCTGAGGCTCCTTGTACCGGAGTTACAGCCCGGGTCCAGGACCTTCTAGTGACAGCCCGGGTCCAGGACCTTCTAGTGACAGCCCGGGTCCAGGACCTTCTAGTGACAGCCCGGGTCCAGGACCTTCTAGTGACAGCCCGGGTCCAGGACCTTCTAGTGACAGCCCAGGTCCAGGACCTTCTAGTGACAGCCCGGGTCCAGGACCTTCTAGTGACAGCCCGGGTCCAGGACCTTCTAGTTCTACCCACAAGAGACCGGACGCGGTGACCGAATCGGGTAGAGCGCAGGCTTCCCGTGCAGAAGGTCGGGAGTTCAATTCCCGGTCGAGTCAAACCAATGACTTACAAAATTGATACTTGTCACTTCCTAGCCAGACGATCGGTATTATTAGGATACGGCAAAGGCTGGTTGGCTCAGTGTCAAGATAATGTGACTGAGTGGGATATCGCGCATGTGTGTGTGTCATGGTGTCGGTGGCCTGGTCTCCCAGTGGGGCAGCACTATAATGTCACCATGAGTGCGCACTGTCCCAAATTGGTGCCCATCCTGATATGACCTTAGATGTTGCCAGGACGTAAAACTCCAACAACCAAGCGGTCTACCCACAAGCCTCAAGGGACGGAGATTATGATCTAACACTAAGAGTAACACACTGTTTGAGCAGGGAGCTATGTTGGTGCCACCTGGTGTCCTTTCATTGATACAAGTGCACATTTAAAATCATCATAAAGACACGCTAAAATAGCAATTAATATATTATGCATGTGGCTTAGTCTTTCTATCTATGCTGCACAGTTGTTTTATATACGAGCATTCTTAGTGATAACTGATATGTGTATATGGTGTCACTATTCTTAATGTAAAATCATCTTAATTATTTCATTTTCTCAAACCGTCTCCCTCCCCTCTCTCACCCCTATCCTTCATTCGTTCTCCTCTCTCTCCCTCCGATCGCTGCCCTTCCGCTCCCCCGTCTCCCTCCACATCCCCTTTCCGCTCCCCCTCTACCCCCCCCCCTCGTTCTCATGCCCCCTTCCCTCTGCCGCCCCTCCCCACATGTACCCACTTCCCCTCCCACACCCCTCACCCCTCCCTCTCCTCACCCTCTCCGTCCCCTTCCTCCCTCCCGCTGACACTTTCCCTCCATTCCCTCTCACTCTCCCTCTCCTTCTCCTCTCTCTCTTCTCTCGCTTATACTCCTTCTCTCCCCTCTCCTCCGTACCTCTCACTCTCTCCCCTCACTCCCCTCTCTTCCCCCCCTCTCACCCACTCTCCTCTCTCCCCTCTCCCCTCTCCCGCCTCTCTCACCTCAACTCACCTGTCTCCCTCTCTCCCCCTATCTCCCCCTCTCACAATTATCTTTCCTCCTCCTCTCTTTATCCCTTTCACTCTATCTCTACCTCCTTCGCTCTCACTCTCCCGTTGCCTTGCTCTCTCTAACTCTCTTTACTTATCTCGACCCCACTCTCACGCCCCTTCTCTCACTCCTCCTCTCTCCCTCCCCATCTCTTACTCCCATACTCCCACTCCCCCCTCTCCACACTCCCCCTCGCACACTACACCCTCACACAATGCACCACTCACACTCCCCATCTCTCCACCCCTATCTTCATCCCCCTCACTCACTCCCTCTACTCCCCCTCTCATCCCCCTCTCTCACTCCCCCCTCTCTCACTCCCCTTCTCTCACTCTCCACTCACTCCCCTCTCTAACTCCCCCTCTCTCACTCCCCCTCTCACTCCTTCCTCTCTCACTCCCTCTCTTCACTCCCCCTCTCACTCACCACTCTACTCCACCTCTCACTCTCCTCTCTCTACTCACCCATCTCTCACTCCCCCCTCTCTCGCTCCCCCGCCTCTCACTCCCCTCTCAATCCCCCTCTCACTCCCCATCTCTCACTCACCTCTTCACTCCCACTCTCTCACTCCCTCTCTCTCACTCCCTCTCAGTCCTCTCTAACTCCCCCTATCTCACTCCCCTCTCTCACTCCCCTCTTTCAGAGCATGCAGCTCAGTCACCCTCTCTCTCTCCCACTCTCTTAACCCTCTCTATCACTCCCCTCTCTCAGTCCCCCTCTCATTCCCCCCTCTCTCAACTCCTCCATGCTCACTCTCCTCTCTCACTCCCCATCTCTCAATCACCCTCCTCTCACTCCCCCTCTCAGTCCCCTTCTCACTCACCCTCTCACTCCCCCTCTCAGTCCCCCTCTCTCACTCCCTCTCTCACTCCCCCTATCTCACCCCCCCCCCTCTATCACTCCCCCTCTTCACTCCACCTCTCTCCACTCCCACCTCTCTCCTCCACCTCTCTCACTCCCCCTCTCATGTCCCCTCTAACTCCTCTCTCTCCCTCCCCATCTCTTTACCACGACCCCCCCCTCCCCCCTCTCACACCTCCCCCTCACTCCCTCTATAACCCCCTCCTTAACCCCCCTATCACTCCAACCCCCCTATCACTCCCTCCCTATCACTACCCCTCTCACTCCCCCTCTCCTCATAACCTCCCTCTCACTCCCCTCTTCACAACCCCTCTCTCACTCCCCCTCCTCTCGATCCCCGTCTCTCACTCCCCCTTCTCTCATCCCTCCCACTCTCCCCCTCTACCACTCTCCCCCTTCTCTCCATTATATATATATATATATATATATATATATATACTATACACTGTAGGCTGTGCCGGGCGGCTCCCATCTTGGGTGTATATATAGCCTGTAGATCCATCGTCTCCATAGCAACGTAACACGATCCACCACATCCGGGCGCCGAGCTACTGCTACACCATGTTCTTTCCTCCAGAGTCCAAGCCCTGGAGGAAAGAGTGGCCCGTGTAGGGGCCGACATTGTGCATGTGTGTGAGAGGTGGAAGGAGGATGTGCATAGAATGATAGGATGACATCAGCTCTGGGCCCGTATGCACCAAGTTGTGCTAGTCGTAACCGGAGCTAGGCCCTAACTCCGGTCAGCTAGCTGCGGGTAGTGGGGGGTCCGCGAAAAAAATAAACTGGTATGCGCCAATGTTTTAGCCGGGGCGGATAGCTGACCGTGAGTTTATTTATAGATTTGGGAATTCCCTCTGCGTTTGTAGGCATATATTAGGCTCAAATATATTAAATGCTATCATATTTAACAGAATTACATACGCAATAAGTGAAATTTTATCAATTTAACCCTAAATTCGAAGCGTTATTAAGGCTACCGCCGCATTGGCGGCGATATTAATATTAATATTTTCGAATCGACGAACGTAAAGTAAACAAATCGCCGCTGTCATATCTGTATGTATGCGCGCGCACCCGGGCAGATGTTATACGGAGAGTTCCATTGCGCCTTGCGTTCGTCGATTCGAAAATATAAATATTAATATCGCCGCCAATGCGGCGGTAGCCTTAATAACGCTCCGTATTTAGGGTTAAATTGATAAAATTTCACTTATTGCGTATGCAATTCTGTTAAATATGATCGCATTCAATAGACTGAGAGCCACACATGCACACTAACCGCCCCGGCTAGATGTAAAACCTGATTTGAAAATGGTTTAGCTTAGCCGAGGCTACGGTCGGCGGTTAGCCCTAACTCCGATTGGTGCATACAGAATTTTCACATTTAGCCCTGCGGGGATACCTTAGCCGCGGATAAGGCCCTAACTCCGATTGGTGCATATGGCCCCAGGTGACTACAAATGGTTAAAACCGCATAATCCGTTTAGAAAAAAAGCCCCAGATCTGTACAATGAGATAGGGTTGATCCTATATATATATATATATATATATATATATATATATATATATATATTTTACCTCGGTATGCCGCCTCTGGCTAGCCGTAGGCTAGGGAGAAGGAAGCACATCCGGGTCCAGCAATTAGCATAAGTAACTCACAACGGGAGGACGTTTGTGAGTTGCTCCACAGGATTTATCTACTACTACTGTTTTATCCAAAAGTAAGTACTGTTTTCTTCGATAACTTTGTTTATCATGCTCTATAGCATCTTTTTATGAAAGTTCAGAACTTTCTTCAGTCCTGTTTGGACTTTGTACGTTTTTTAACTTACGGATAGAACATTGCGTGCCGCTGGCACAAACGAAACCGATACTGAGTTCTATCGACACCTGTTTTTCAGACAGGGAGAAATGGCAACCCGAGTTGCTCATTTCCTAAGAAAAGTCTCCCGGATCCTAATAGAGGATGATGTTGGGGATGCTTCTGGGTGTTTTTTATAAACACCCCTGACCGGTTTAAGGCGAACCTCCGAGTTTCGTAATATTTTCTCCAACTTGTTGGCGCTGTAGCCACAGGTGGGAGAAGTGTACGGAACAGAGAGAGGGGCCGATCTCACGATCGATGCCCTCCGTTTGGTTGGTTTCGTTACCACACACCTACGGCAAATTTAGCTTCACGCCTGTACTGACACGTTGCAAAACACGTTCTCTGTACCATGTTCCTCAACCCAGTTTACTGGCTTACACTTGTGTAGTTGAGATGATTCCGGGTTAGTAACGCTTGGTTTCGTTACAGTTCCCGATGGCCACTCGCCGGAATAAGCCGCCCGCTGCAGCGGTGGGTGTCCCCCCTACGGATTACGATTCGTCTCCACCGGCTACGGCTCCGCCGTCCCCACATCCTGGGGCTCATGCCTCGGATCAAGACAGTGATCACGCCCCTCAACCAGTGGGGTGGGAGGCGAAAATGGCGGAGATGATGGAGGAGAAGATGCGCCTTTTCCAGGCGCAGACCTTTCCAGATCCTTCCCAAATCCCTGATGAGGATTGGGAAGACTTTTCTGAGGACGAAGAGGACACGCTTTCGGCACCTGAGGTTCCGAAACCGAAAGCGCGGGGCAAGAAACGCCGCCCAGTGAGCAGTTCTGGTGACGAGTTCACAAAGAAAGCGAACTCTAAGCGCTCCAAAAAGTCCAAAAAGAAGAAGAAGAAGAAGAAGAAGGACTCCTCTTCAGACTCGTCGTCCGACTCTTCTTCCACCGAGTCGGATTCCGACACGGAACGAGCGGGAGTCTACGCCAAAATAGGCGTTAAAGCTGGCAAGAAGATTGTCAAAAAGAAAGCTCAGAAAGTGCGCACCACTACCATGATGCGCAAAACGGTGAATAGCCATTTCACTACGTTTAAACCGATCGAAGTCATCAACAAGTTGACTGAGCAGATTTCAGGAGTTAAGGGCATTCCTGCTTCGGTTTTCAAAGAGATGGATTCCGGCATTCATCTTTCCGACGAACGCCGTCGTTATGAAACTTCCCTCTGCCTGATCCATAAGGCAGTTTTGGGTGCCTTGACGTCTGTTATCCCTGTGGCTAACAGGATGCAGACAGAGAACAAGTTCTCGTCTTTGGCGCGGGTTATGGACCGGGGCATAGCTTTGTTAGCAGCCGCTAGTAACTACATGACCCATCGGAGATTTGAAAACGTTTTCAAATCGGTCACCACAGATGCCGGAAAAGAGGTTGCCCGCTCTAACAAGGTAACGGACCATGATGGTAAGGAATACACCGTGTATTCCGGACCTACCCCTATCAAGAGCAAACCGCTTGATAAATCCAAGATGTTTGGGGGTCAGCTAGCTTACCTGTACAAACAGGTAGAGGTCGACTACAAGAGTGCTAAAAACACTGAAGCAAAGAGTCGTCGCTTCCAAAACCCAGCAGGGTTCAGAAAGTCTAGGACGGATTTTCGATTCCGCAGAGGAGGAAGGCCGTTCAGGGGCGGACCGTCCTTCCAGTTCAACCAGCGAGGAAGGGGCCGAGGCGACAGGCCGGCCTCAAACTGGAACGACAACCGCGGCTACAAGAGGGATTTCGTTCCCAAGCCCCAGTTCCCGAAACAAGGGAACAAGTAGAGATTTCCACACAAACAGTGCAGCCTCCTGACCCTACAATGGTCACGGAGGAAACTCAAACTGAAGTAAGCCTTTTTCAAGCAGGGAATGTTTCTAATTGTTTACATCAATGGCAACAGTTAACCACTAATCCAGAGGTCCTGAATATTGTTAAAGGCATTCACATCCCTTTCACACAATTGCCTATACAAAAGAGAGCGCCTTTTCCGTATCAGTTTAATTCACTAGAAAAATCTCAGCTAGATCACCAGGTTCTACTGTTTGAGTCTAAGGGCATTGTCAACAGAGTTGAACATACTGAAGGGGAATATATTTCCAATATCTTCTCTACTCCTAAACCTGATGGTTCAATCCGAATGATTTTAGATTTAACTCAGTTGAATGAAATCATTGAATACAAACATTTCAAAATGTTTTCTTTAGAAACAGCTCGTGATTTAATTACCCCAGGGTGTTGGCTAGCGAGTGTTGATTTAAGGGATGCGTACTACACCGTTCCTATTCACCAGACAGATCGGAAATACCTACGTTTTCTCTGGAATAGCCAACTTTTTGAATTTACATGTTTACCTAATGGTTTGGCCTGCGCACCGCGTCTGTTTACTAAGTTGTTGAAACCAATTTTTGCACACATGGCAAAATTGGGGCATTGTATGTTTCCATACATAGATGATTCTTTTATTATGGGCCAATCTTTCACGCAATGTGAACTCGCTGTTAAAGATTTATGCAAAATTTTCACCAAATTGGGTTTCTTCATACATAACAAGAAATCAGTTTTTTCTCCTACTCAGGAGCTTAAGTGTCTCGGGTTCATTCTGAACACCACGGCTATGACCGTTTCGCTTACACGCCAAAAGAAAGATAAGCTTTACCGCACAGCGATACAGCTGTTAGACACTTCTAGGCCAAAGATTAGACAGGTCGCGGTCCTTATCGGGGTCATGGTTTCGTATAGTCCAGCTATTCTATACGGAGCGGCACACATAAAATCCCTCGAAATTGATAAAAATTTGGCGCTGGCCCGCGCAAAGGGAAACTTTGAAAAGACCATGTTTATTTCGGAGAACGGCCTAGCCGACATTGATTGGTGGCTAAACCACTTTGACCATTCCCCCAATCCCATTAGAATGGGAGAGCCTGACACTACCGTTACCACTGACGCGTCTCTCCAAGGGTGGGGAGCACATCAAAATGATGTAGCAACGGGAGGAAGATGGCTAGAATCGGAACTCCCCGATCATATTAACGTTCTAGAACTAAGGGCCATTTACTTGGGATTAACCAGTCTAGTAAAAATACCCAAAAATAATGTACGTATCCTCACGGATAACACCACAGCTATGGCTTATGTCAGAAATATGGGAGGTACAAAATCGATTAAATGTAATGCAATGGCACTTCTCATTTGGAACTGGGCTCAAACCTTTGATGTCTGGTTAACTGTTAATCACATTCCAGGCACACAAAATTGTCTAGCTGACAAGATGAGTCGCCAGTTCCATGATCACTTAGAGTGGTCACTTAATCCATCCATTTTCAAACACATTTGTCACACATGGGGTTCACCTCAGATCGATTTGTTCGCTTCGCGTAATAACTTTAAAATTCCAAAATATGTTTCGTGGCACCCGGAACCCAATGCTTGGCACATTGATGCCTTCTCCCTAAAGTGGCGACATCATTTCTTTTACATTTTCCCCCCCTTTACTATCATTAGCAAAGTCGCCAGAAAGATTCAAATGGAGGGGACACACGCCATACTCATCGTCCCCGAGTGGCACACGCAACCGTGGCTACCGACGTTACTAGCCACAGCCAAAAGCAGCCTTCGCTTCCCAAGATTCCGAGGAAACCTCAAACATCAGGGACCACTAGAACGCCACGGAAACGTGTCGACAACTCCGTTAGTGGCATTCCTTTTTTAAATAAATATTTAGAACAGTTTGGCTTAGACAAAATTACACAACAGCGTTTGGTTGATGATGCGTGGAGAAAAGGAACGGTGAAAATGTATACTACGTATTTAAAGAAATGGGGTATTTATTGCCTGCTTAAGAAAGTCAAGCCAATGACTCCCACAGTATCCCAGGTAGGACTCTTCCTACGTTACCTAGAGGACGAAGGCCTAGGATATGGCGCTATTAACGCTGCCAGATGTGCTCTGTCGATAATCCTACCGCGGGTTAATGGACAAACAATGGGTAAACACCATGTTATTTGTTGGATCATACGATCAATTTATCAGAGGAATCCGCCTAAACCCAAATATAATAGGTTTTGGGATGTTTCTCTAGTGTTCAACCTCTTCAAGAAATGGCCAGAAAATAAGTTTCTGGACGTTAAACTTTTAGGTTTCAAAGTCGCAGTTTTGCTTCTCCTGGTCACTGGACACAGAGGCCAAACTATAGTTGCCCTGTCGCTGAATGGTCTAGAAATTGACAGTAAAGAGGCCACGTTTGATTTATCAACTTTATTAAAATCAAACCGATTAGGTGACCCCCTTTCTACGATAGGGGTGTCCAGTTTCACTCAGGATCGCAAGTTATGTGTCGTATCTGCGATACGAAATTATATATCCAAGACAAGATTAATAAGAAACTCAAGACAGCTATTGGTCAGCTTTATTAAGCCACACAAGGCCATTTCCAGGGATACCCTCGCCCGATGGACAATGAATGTGTTAAAACTGGCGGGAGTAAATACAGACAGGTACTCATCGCACTCTACACGTGGTGCAATGGTGTCCAAGGCAAGATTGCTAGGCATCTCCGTTAAACGGATCCTAGCTCACGCGGGATGGAAAACCGCTACTTCGTTTGCTAGACATTACCACAAACGACTAGAGAAGCCTCAGCCGATAGCGCACAGGCTACTCACCAACTGAAAGAGAGAGGTAAGAAAAACATTGGTTTTTCCTCTTTTTTGCCATACAAATCGCTTTTCCATTGTTGCATACATAAGACATAATCACTAAAGAATAATAACAAAACAAGAATATCAGGATAAAAATTATTTTACGTAAAGGTCTCCCTAGCCTACGGCTAGCCAGAGGCGGCATACCGAGGTAAAATAGATTAGTTAGACGAATCTTACCTGGGTATAGATGATGGATAACTATTGTTTTACCGAGGTAGAAGCCTCGGTTAGACGTGGGCGAGGGCCCACCCACCACGCCCTGCCACGTCTAGTCAATCACTCAATTTAGCATGAGGTCACTTGACCTTAGGTTGTTTTTTAGAATCATTTTTATCCTGAATTAGTAGGTAAAGATTGCTGGACCCGGATGTGCTTCCTTCTCCCTCGCCCACGTCTAACCGAGGCTTCTACCTCGGTAAAACAATAGTTATCCATCATCTATACCCAGGTAAGATTCGTCTAACTAATCTATATATATATATATATATATAGTATAACCCCGTTAAACCAAACTTGAAGTGACCCTAGAAATTTGTTTGGATTAACCGATCATTGGTTTAACCGAGCTTTGACTTTGACTTGGCTTTGGCAAAACGGGGGTGCATTATGAATGTACAATGTATGTGGACACTATGATTATTGTTTTTTATGCATATACAGTTTAACCCCATTAAACCAACCTCGGTTATATCAAACGATCGGTTAATCCAAACTTTTTTCAACGACCTGGCAAAATACTACCATTTATCATATAAAAAAGTCTCAGATGACCTTAAAACCACATGAAAGTTTGGTTTAATTGTATCGGAAGTGGCCTGGGGCCGAGAATTTTGTTTGGATTAACAGATACTTTGGATTAACCGACTTTGGTTTCACCAACTTTTTGATATAATAAATGGTAGTATTTTGCCGGGCCGCCGAAAAAAGTTTGGATTAACCGATCGTTTGGTTTAACCGAGCTTGGTTTAACGGGGTTGTACTGTATATATATACCACACTTAGATATTAGTGTGCTTATGAAGCATGTATTGTCACATAGAATGCATAGTAGCTAAATTTAACAGATGCTGTTACTTTTGAAACATATTTCTGTCACTGCTAAAGCATATGGTGTCCAGGTTTTCAGTGTGTGTATCAAGGGTGAGTTTGTATGTTCTTGACACCAGACGGGATGGCCGAATGAGTTAGAGCGTCCGTCTCCCGTGTTGGTAGATCATGGGGTCATGGGTTCGAACCCTGGTCGAGTCAAACCAATGACTTAAAAATTGATACTTGTCGCTTCCTAGCCAGGCGGTCGGCATTATTAGGATAGGGCAAGGGCTGGTTTGGCTCAGTGTCAGGATAATGTGACTGAGTGGGATATCAGGTCATGGTATTGGCGGCCTGGTCTCCTCGTGGGGTAGCACGATGAAGTCGCCATGAGTGTGCACTGTCACAAATCGCTACCCGTCCTGATATGACCTTAGATGTTTTACTGTACACCAGTTGGTAAGCGCGGGTACCAGTGCAAATTAACACCTATGTGGGCTGTCAGTAGGGTGTGTGAGGAGTGGAGGTGTGAGCAACTGAGAGTAGGTTAGTGTGTTATGGGCAGAAGGGGTGGAGCAGGGGGGGGGGGTAGGGAGTGTGGGGGAGTATCTTACAATATGTCACTTCCGAGATAGTAATGTTGATGGCCGCCCATCCCAAGTCAGGCCCTGGCCATGCTAGAGTGTCTGTGTGTGGGTGGGTGGGGGGGATGTAGGAGTGTGTGTGTGTGGGGGGGGGGGGGGGTGAAGCACACTGCAATATCGCACACGGCTACATATACATACGACCAGACGGGATGGGCGAATGAGTTGAACATCCGTCTCCTGTTTTGGGAGATCGGGATATCTGAACCAATGGGTTTGTGGGTTTGAACCATGGTCACGTCAAACCAATGACTTAAAAATTGATACTTGTCGCTTCCTTGCCAAGTGCTCGGCATAATTAGGATAGGGCAAGGACTGGTTGGTTCAGTGTCAGGATAATGTGACTGAGTGGGGTATCAGGTCATGGTGCTGGCAACCTGGTCTCCCAGTGGGGCAGCACTATAAAGTTGTCATGAGTGCGCACTGTCACAAGTCGGTACCCGTTCTGATATGAACTTAGATGTTGCTAGGGCTTAAAACAACAACAAACAAACATATACATACCGGGAAGTGACGTTTTATTTAATGTAGAACTTGTTAGCACAATTTCGCCGCAACCCAATATAGGTATTCCGCGTTCCGGTGGTTCCTCAGTAAGGACTGAAAACTCAGACTTAACATGCCGGGTTCTAGGTACACCTTACACAATGAAAGATGCATACACAATGGTGCAAATGGGTCTTAGCTTCAGTCCTTATTGAGAGACCAGCGGAACACGGAATACGCATATTAATAAATACATGTAGGGTAAGAATCCTACTGAGTACCGGGCGTGGTGGCTGAATCGGTAGAGTGCAGGCCTCGGGTATGGAAGGTCGGGAGTTCTGTTCCTGGTCCGATTCAAAGCAATGACTTGTCAAATTGATACTTGTCACTTCCTAGCCTGACACTCGGCATTAATAGGATATGGCAAGGACTGGTTAGCTCAGTGTCAGGATAATGTGACTGAGTGGGATATCGCATCATGGTGTTGGCAGCCTGATTTCTAAGTGGGGCAGCACTATAAAGTCACCATGAGTACACACTGTCACAATTCGGTACCCGTCCTGAGTTGACCTTAGTTGTGGCCTGGACATAAAACTCCAACAACCAACCAATCCTATAGATTCCTACTGAGTTTGGTCATCTGGAACCATGTGGTTCTCTGGGTTCAAACTGAGTTTAAAGGCTCAGTCACACCTTATCGGATTGGGGTACCGGATAGAAAACGGACACTGTCTGGTCCGTTTTGTCCGTTTCATGTCCAGTACCCATCGATTACATCTCCGGTTTGCTTCCTGAATAGTCCATTGATGGTGTTGCGGGAATTCGGTCCGTCGTTTAAAAAAAATGTTTTCGGCACATCCGTTAACAGTCCGGTACGTGTCCATTTGATGTTCGGTCCATCCATTTGACATTCGGTTTTCGCGCGTTGGTTCACCATTGCTTGTCCGGTTACATACGGTTTCGTCCGGTTATCGTCTGGTGGCTATTCATTAATGTACGTTCCTTGTCCATTTAGCGTCCATTTCGTCCGGTTGAAAGCGCAACATTTTGACACATTTCGGTACATTTTGATACCGAACACCACCGCACTAGAAAATTCTTTGTTCGGTTGTGTCCGGTACTCAATCTGGTAAGGTGTGGCAGGCACTTTAAGAATAGCGTTTATGCTAATTATAGAGTGAAGGATAGGTCTGGGAGGGACGACCACCCCACTTCCGGAAGTGTAAGCATGCCGAGTGCCAGCTTCAGTTCCTCTTCAGTGACCAGCAGTCAGTAACTCGGAATAGACGTACTTATAGGTTACATAGAGTATGGCATGAAGCAGACTTCAGTGATTTGTGTCTATATATTTCCACAATGGTGTGTTTTTAATTAATTATCTCATCAAATTCATTAATAATTCATTGAATTGTTATTTGATTGCGATTTTGATATTTATTACATGCATTGTGTGTGTTTCCTTAATGGTGTGTCTTAATTAATTATCGAATAGTTGTGTGTATTGTTATTTGATGGCCATTTTGATAGTGTTGTGTTAATGTTTATGCATCCATCTATCTATCCCACTATTAATAAACTAGTACTGACTAGACCCGCATATAACCGTACTGGTAGATCGTGGGGTCGTGGGTTCGAGCCCTGGTCGAGTCAAACCAATGACTTAAGAATTGATACTTGTCGCTTCCTAGCCAGGCACTCGGCATTAATAGCATAGGACAAGGACTGGTTGGCTTAGTGTCAGGATAATGTGACTGAGTGGGATATCAGGTCATGGTGCCGGCGGCCTGGTTTCCCAGTGGGACAGCACTATAAAGTCGCCATGAGTGCGCACTGTCACAAGTCGGTATCCGTCCTGATATAACCTTAGATGTTGCTAGGATGTAAAACAACAAGAACACCCACACATCCACATATAAAGAAGCTTATGCAAGACACACACTTCCTAAAACAACCTATATATACAGTTTGTGTATATGTGTGTATATTGTATATGCAGTTTACATATCTATACATATAAATATATGTATATTGTATATACAATTTATATAAATATAAATGCATGTATATTGTATATACACTATATATATATATGTAACAATGTATATTGTATATACAGTTGATAATTATATCTATGAATATGTATATCGTATATGCAATTTATATATATATATGTATATATATATACTGTATATATGTATTTATATAAATGCAGATTACATATATGGAGTATATATATATTTGAAAATTAAAATTAAACGCAATATATCTCGGTAAAGATAAATGAGATGCAAACACTAATTACAACATTAACTCCAACACTACCCCGCCCCTACCTAACCCAGCATTGTTTGTTTGCTGTGTTTGCTGTGTTTGCTGTGTTTTCTGACGTGTTTGTGTTCGCTTGTTCTCCGCGTGTGCTCCGCTCCTTCCCAGTATCGCCGACACCAGCACCATCGACGCTGACATCGAGAGGCGGCGTCAGGAGAGGCGGGCCAGCAGGGAGGCCAGGAATAGGTACATCCTGTTCTCTGTGTAGAACACTCGCCTCAGAAGGGAGGCTAGTGTATCTCTGTCTGCAGGGTGCGCGTCTAAGAAAGGGTGACTAGTGATGCTCTGTCTTCAGGGCACACGCATAAGAAAGGATGACTAATATATCCTTGTCTGCAGGGTGTGTGCATCTGAGAAAGGGTGACTAGTGTTGCTCTATCCGTAAGGTGTGCATCTAAGAAAGGGTGACTAGTATATCCCTGTCTGCAGAGCACATGTCTAAGAAAGAGCGGGCTAGGCGGCTTGGGTTTGCGCGTAGGGAGGCAAATAAACCCACCGCGAGTCGCCGCCGAGTTGGCGCGAGCACCACTATCGCTATCACTCCCGGTGGAAAATTGAATAAAGCAGAACAAAATGTCAATATATAGCGACCAATCAGGCTTCAACCCCCTACCCTCTCATGACCTCCCATCTTATCCCAACGTACTTCATGCATTGCCCCAATGGAAACTACAGTAAAACCTCCCTAACCGACCAACTCCACAGATCGACCACTCCCCTATATCGATAGCTTTATTTAGCTCCCACCGATACCATTGAAGTCATATTCTAATTCCCTAAACCGACCACCACCCTAAATCGACCACTTAAAGTCGGTCCCAAGGTTGGTCGATTTAGAGAGGTTTTACTGTATATCATCATCATCTCATACTATTATTACTAACCAACTGAATCGTGCGAAAATCATGGTTTAGATTAATCAGTTGTTCTAACCCAAACTAGACGTTTTTCTGCATGATGGTGTGTTATTTATTAGTATCAGATCATTTCAAGTTATCAATTAACTCGTTTAACCCTTTCAGGATGGGAGCATGCAGGTGCGCCCACACATTCCAGGCGCTTACAGCCCTGGAGCGCCTGTAGTTGAATTGCTTTTCTAGATATGTTTTCCTGATAATTTGTTGATAATATCAGAAATACAGTGCTACCCGATTGTGGGTGCATTCAGGCACTTCCGTTCTGTAAGCGTGCGCAACTAGCACCAGAGTGCTCCCATCCTTAAAGGGTTAAATGCGATATGTCCAATTGCATATATCTTTTGACAATAATGTGACGAAGGAAACTAATTATGATAGCGATAATACTTTCATTACAAAATATATATATTTGAATACGCCAAATATGTAATGTACAAGTGACTTACACATATATAATTAAAATAGTCATTATTATTATTATTTTTTATAAATTCAGCTTATAGTTTTTGAATGTATAGCATTTTTTAACTTTTGCATTATAAGTTATATGCAAAGATACATTTGACATAATATTCACTTTGATGTTCATAGATTCAATCCATGATGTAACTACAATGTACTGATGCATTTTTGTTTTGTTTCTCTTTACAGGGGTGAGGTATGTACAGGTTTGAGATTTTTAATTATATATTTTCCACTATTCTATACATCAGTGTCACTACCATGTAAATGACACAGTGGATGTGTATGACATCATGTTGCTGACGTGGCTGTGCATGACATGGCTAATTGCATCCGTCCCTTTAGATCGGTCACGTGGTTTGTAATTGGGTTATTTGTTTCTTGGGGCGGGGGGGGGGGTATGGATAGGGGGGCTACATGCATGAAACCAGCATTGGATATTTACTATTTTAGTTTAACGGCATTTTAAGCTACATCTAGATACCTTTACCACTAGAGGCAGTGGCCGAATTGGTAAGCATACAGGTTTCCCGTGCTGAAGGTCGGGAGTTCGAATCCCCGCCGAGTCAAACCATTTTATTTCGAAATAGATTTTGTAGGGTGCGGAAATATTTCGCTGTACCCGGCACCATGCATGACCCAATATCCTACTCAGAAACATTATCCTGATATTGAGCAAACCAGTCCTTGCCCTATCCTAGTAATGCTGAGCACCAGGCTAGGTAGCGACAGGTATCAATTTTATAAGTAATTGGTTTGATTCAGCCGGGATTCAATCCCCGACCTTCTGCACGTAGACCAAACGGAATGGCCGAATGAGCTGAGCGTCCGTCTCCCGTTTTGGTAGATCGTGGGATTCGCACCCACGGGTCGAATCAAGGTCGAGTCAAATCAATGACTTACAAATTGATACTTGTGGCTTCCTAGCCAGGCACTCGGCATTATGAGGATAGGACAAGGACTGGTTGGTGCAGTGTCAGGATAATGTGACTGAGTAGCATATCAGGTTATGGTGCTGGTGGCCTGGTCTCCCAGTGGGTCAGCACTATAAAGTCCCCATGAATGTGCATTATCACAAGTCAGTACCTGTCCTGATATGACCTTAGATGTCGCCAGGATGTAAAACTCCAAAATCTGCAGGGGAAGCCATCATGTCTAGCTTTTAGGGAACTGCACCGGTTGCCCCTCTTGGAAGGAGCACGGTGACCACTAGGGGGAGTCACGGTGGTGCAAGTATGTAGCTATTATTAAAGTGGCTATCAAGTGAAATATCCATCTCTGGAAAACTGCTTGGTGTTTACCACATTGTCCTATTTATGCCAAATAAAATAATAGTTGGGGATTGTCCTTTTGAAATAAAAGTCAAGGTCGGGCAGGCGGTTTTTATTTTTTAAATTATATTTTTGACATAGACGTAATACATAACCAGACGCGTTGGCCGAATTAGTTGAGCGTCTGCCTCCCGTTCTGGTAGGTTGTGCGATTTGAACTTGTTCAAACCCAGGTCGAGTCAAACCAATGACTTAAAAATTGATGCGAAAGTTGAATTGCTGCTATCCCGATCCATTTTTAACAGTTTAATACAAAAAATAATAAATACAATTCAGGGCTGGGCGATTTTTCAGGTACGGGCGGGGACCATCACCAAATTTTGTTTATTTATTTGGCCTTAGTGTGCACGTGCGTGTATAGTAAAAATCCAAGATCTCACCATTAGTTAAATAATCCCACCTTAGTCTGAAAGAGATGGCTTCTACTGTTTCCTCTTAGATGTTGTGCATGTTTTGTTCTTGAATGTTCATTCTGATCTTGATTATCATTTGTGCCATAACTCGCAAAATGAAGAATCCTGAATTGGAATAATGAAAAATGACAGCTATTATTGGAAAATAAGGGAGTTTTTCATTTCGAAAATATTTTTGATTTTTGTTGGTTAACTGAATCATTTGGGCACACTCGTGCGTGTATGAAAGAGCTTTTATATCTTCTTTGCCATTTCCTAAATTACCATAGATTTGTTTATATTTTGTATTCATAACATTTTCATGCTCATTATATCAAAATGTTCTTTATTGCAATTTTCTTATTCTTTATTTGATGATAAATCCGATGTCCTTCCATCACCACCACGAGTTGGTGTTATTCGTCATACCTCAATCTCAAACTATAAAAAAAAAAATTGCACAATTTGCGAATCATGTCATATGTATTGTTAAACCAGCATAATCTGAAGGTGTTTTTTAAAGTAAATATATCAATTTGATTATTCATGATTTATTTACTTTAGTTTGAACATGTTGAAGAAACTTACTTTATTAAAGGGTTAACAGAAATATTTGAAGTGAAAAGATGCTAAATTAATGTTGGCATGCACACCAGACATAGCCTTTGCTTACTCATTTTGGAGCATATAAGCATAGCATAGGAGCACCAATCTGCAAAAAATGCTTAAAGCTGCATGGTCCGATCAAAACATCAAATTTTCAAAATGAAAACAGTTATCTAGATTTGATTCTGCATTTTTTATTTTTTTTTGGTCCATTAGTTGTTTAAGCAGGGGAAATTTCAGTCATAGACGACTGGTCTTCCTCATTCCACTGCTGGTCGATAGAAAGCCTGAGCCTACACTTTTACCGGCCCAAGGGATTTTTAACCTCCCATACCACATAGACATGGTATGAGAGCAACCGGCCTTCGATGATGCTGTAAGTTATACACAGCGGTATCTAACTTAGATACTGCTGCACTTATTAAACATTTGTCATCACATATAAAGGAATAGTTAGTCAATTTAATAGAACCTGTCACTGCATAAGCCTTTGGCGTTAGAGTTTTGGCAAGCTTGCCAAAATTAATTTCCCACATTTGCACTTCAAATATCTCAAAAGTTTGCCATTTAAAATAAAAGTTACTTCAATCTAACATAAGGTAGATTATAATGATCAACCTAATATCTTTATCCCATGAAATAACAGAAACTCAAAATCATCGGACTATGCAACTTTAATGAACGCACCATTATCTAAGTTGGATATGCAGGATACAAATCTAGATAAATGGCTTGGTTGACCAAATTTGATGCTTTCATCCGACTATGCAGCTTTAATGTGCACAAGAGCGCCTGATTGAGAGAGGGAGAGGGAGTGGGTGGACAACCGGAACTGTAAAGCTAAGATTCCTTACACGCGGTATGTGGCATGCAGTATGCGGTATGCGAACGGGAGGATTCCTTCTACACGGTATGCGAACCCGTAACCCCACCACCACCACTACCATATGTTTCCCCTCTGCACCCTGGTGTGTGACCGTTCCGTAATGCTCAGTCACCTCTCCTCGTCTAAAACTAATGGGCAAGTGCGACTGACGTTTCTATTTGCATACTGCATCGATCGCTACAGGGACCGATCGAGTTGTCGCATTCGCATTCGCATACCATGTGTAAAGGTTGTAGCCCATTGACTTCAAGGCGTTTCGATTTTTTGCCGCATTCGCATTCGCATACCCCATGCCACATGCCGCATACTGCGTGTAAGGAATCTTAGCTTAAGCCTACATACACTGAAATATTCTCCCCTCGCATGTTTGCATGTGCTCCCCCCCCCTTCCCCATTACCCAGAAACCGGAAATAGACGAGATTGCCGCCCCTGAACGCTCCTGGCGGTCACGCCGGAACCAGCGAGAGCCCAACGGCTCCGAGGAGGGCGAGTCCCTGGAACAGGCCGCGGAGAGTTCCTCACTTCCGGAGAGCTCCATAAACCACGTGAATAACCACAAGGATAACCTACACGAGGAGGTACAGCCACCTGGGCACCAACGACGTGGGGTCGGGGTGGTGGGACAACATTAAAGTTGTCAGTTTGACTCTGGCTCAAATTTCCATGCCTTATTCTCGCTTAAAGATTAAAACAAAAGCTGTCTAAAACCAGTAATGAGAACAATTTCTTTTTTTTAAGGTATAAAGTCTCGTATTTACAATTACAAAATTCCAGGTAGTGCACTTAGAGTGTATACACAGGGACAGTCAACACTATACAGTGCATAGCCATTCCAGTATCCTGGCCATGGAACCAAGGTTCTAGGGGTGTTTTTTTTGCAATTGAAGGGAAGCATTTCACCTAGAGTGGCATTTGAACCCCCACTTGATGCTCCTTTGGGGTTAGCGCCCGAAACATTAGGTTATCTAGGCTCCCTGATGCAATCAACCTACCCACGCCTACCTGTGCATGTGACATTTCACCTGGGGAAGCAGTATACCTCACTGCCCTACCATGCTTTCTGGACATAAAATAAAATAGCATGACAAGTGTATTGTTGCCTGTAATAATAACTGCATCCCTATGTTCTGTGTGTATTTAAATCGTGGACTATGTTCCATTGGATCCCACCAATTTATATAATATTCTGATAATGGCTAATTGTAAGCTCCAGCCTGGTTGTAAATCAAGTATAACCCGTTCTTCCACAGGTAAGCTCTCGACGAATTATCAGCGTTCGACTGTATGGTAGGCTCTCTTAGCTCCACGTCAAGCAGCAGGGAGTAACCAAATATTATTCATAATATCTTTTGTAAATCTGTATGTGTCTCATATACCTGGATGCATCACTGGTAGGTTATTTTAACTATAGATGTGTTGTTCATTGGTTACTGGTGCTTGCATGCTACTTACAGTTATACTTGTTCAAATTTACCTTTTGCGGTGACCAGACGGGATGGCCGAATGAGTTGAGTGTCCGTCTCCTGTTTTGGAAGATCAGGGGATACAAAAACACATGGGTTTGTGGGTTCGAACCCTGGTTGAGTCAAACCAATGACTTACAAATTTATACTTGTCACTTCCTAGCCAGGAGCTTGGCATTATTAGGATAGGGCAAGGACTGGTTGGCTCAGTGTCAGGATAATGTGACTGAGTGGAATATCAGGTAATGGTGCTGGTGGCATGGTCCTCCAGTGGGGCAGCACTATAAAGTCCCCATGAGTGTGCACTGTCACAAGTCGGTACCTGTCCTGATATGATCTTAGATGTTGCTAGGAGGTAAAACAACAAGCAAGCATTTTTAGGATTCATCCATGATCAATTCAAATAAATATACTTGAGAATAATCGATCTAATATGCCACTTCCGAGATGCTTTAATTAAGCCGTTACCCATGCTAGGATGGGGGTTGAAGCACATTGCTACACCTATATCTGGAAGATTATGTTTTATCTAATGTAGAATAGTTGTTAGCGCAATTTCACTGCAACCCAATTCAGTGCAAATTGGGCATTTGACTTATTTTTTGTGCAAATCAACATTTGGATTTGACCTTTTTTTTACAAATCAACATTCGAATTTGACCTGTTTTTCGTAAATTAACATTTGGATTTTACCTGTTTTTCACAAATCAACATTTGGATTTGACATGTTTTTTGTAAATCAACATTTGGATTTGACCTGTTTTTCCCAAATCAACATTTGGATTTGACCTGGTTTTTGTAAATCAACATTTGGATTTGACCTGTTTTTCACAAATCAACATTTGGATTTGACCTGTTTTTCACAATTCAACATTCAGATTTTACCTGTTTTTCGAAATCAACATTTGGATTTGACCTGTTTTTCACAAATCAACATTCGGATTTGACCTGGTTTTCTTAAATCAACATTTGGATTTGCTACCTATATTAAAGTTGAATAATCCGATAAAAGTATCAACTTTTCTAAGCCAAAATACTAACTTAGATTTTATCGTACATATCCAACAATGATATTAGTGCGCTACAGAAACAATGTGCTCTTTCTTGTGTTATTTGGTAATTCTTGGAAAGGAGAAAGCAAACCCCGCATCCAGGATTTCGGTGTGCACACCAAAATTAATTTGACATGTTTTCACTTGAAATCAAATTAACTTCAAGCTAAAGTAAAGTAGATTATAATGATCAACCTAATATATTATAGTAAAACCTCTCTAAATTGACCGAACATGGGACAGATTTTAAATGGTCCATTTTGGGAAGTGATTGGTTTAGGGAGTTTTTTTTTAATCGTTAAAATGGTATTGTATGGGCGATCGTTTGGGACCAAATAAAACGCTAGATATAGGGGATTGGTCGATCTGTGGAGGTGGTCGGTTATAGAGGTTTTACTGTATTCTTAAAGGAATATAGCACAAGCTCAACACCATCGGATTGCTCGACTTTAATGACAACTAACATACTCTTGTGTGCCCCTATGACCCCTGCATGTTCTGTGTGCGCATGTCTCCACAGCAATCTACCCAATCAGCGTACAGCTCCTCCTCCCGGCGAAGAAGGAGGTGGGAGGAGGAGGAAGAAGAAGTGGCGGTGGAGGAGAACAACAATGAAACACAAGCAGTAAGCAGAAAGAGACAGGAAGGGGAGGAGGTTGGGAGGAAGCGCCGAGATGAGGAGGATGAGGAGGAAGAGGAAGAACGGAAGCGGCAACAATTAGAAGAGCAAAGGGATCGAGAAGAAAAGCAGGAACAGGAGGAAGAGGAGAGGAGAGAACAAGAAAAGCAGCAACAAGAGCAAGAAGCACGGCGGAAGGAAGCGGAAGAGCTGAGACTGAGGGAAGAGGAAGAGCTGAGACTGAGGGAAGAGGAAGAGCTGAGACTTAGGGAAGAGGAAGAGCTAAGGCTGAGGGAAGAGGAAGAGCTGAGAGAAGAGGAAGAACAGAGACTGATGGAGGAGGAAGAGCAACGGTTGAGGGAAGAGGAAGTGGAAGAGCAGAGGATGAGGGAACAGGAGGTGCTCAGGCTAGGTGAAGAGCAACGGGAAAAACAGAGGCTGAGGGAAGAGCAGAGGTTGAAGGAAGAGCAAGAGGAAGAACAGAGGTTCGTGGAAGAGGAGGAACAAGAACGACGACGAATGGAACAGGAAGAGGAAGCCAGGATGAGGGAAGAGGAGGAGTTCCTGAGGCTAGAAGAAGAAGCAGAGCTGGAGAGACTAAGACTGGAAGAAGAGAGACGGCTGCAAGAAGAAGAGGAGGAGGAAGAACGACGCGAACAGGAAAAGTATAGACATCTGGCAAGAGAGCGTGAGGAAAGGGACCAGCGGAGGAGACGAGAAGAGGATGAGGAGGAAGCACGAATAATGCAGGAGGAGAGGAGACGGCAGCAGGAGGAAGATGAAGAGGAAGCTCACCTGGAAGAGCTGAGGCTGAAGCAAGAAGAGGAGGAACACCGGAAGAAGAGCGAGGTGTGCACCATATTTAGATTTCATCAACACAATAGTTTCCAGTGTGATTTCTCTTTCCAATGTTTTCGAAGGGTTAGAAAAAAAACACCTCGTACTTAACATATAGAAATTACATATTGAAATTATATGTTGAATTGCACATTGAAATCATTTGTTGAATTACATATTGAAATCATATATTGAAATCATACTAATTTCAACTTATTGTAAGGTTTTTGTTGCAAGCCAACTTCCATTACACCCTGGGTTTTTAGCTTTTGTATAAGCAACACCCAAGAAAATCTAAAGGAATTCTGTACTATAAATAATAAGATTCATTCTGAGTTTGAGGTTTTCCTATGTGGTCCACATTGGGCTAAGATGTCGACTTATGGTAAAGATTTTCGTATGGCAGAGATTTTCTTTTTCCTTCGTGTTTTTCATACACTACATAAATGCTTGATACAATACAAGACAGCTTGCATGTTGCATGATTGGTTGATGCCTCTGTTTGTTCTAAGTCCACGTACCCCTCTCCCATCCCATCCCATCCCTCTGCTACCTCGACGTCCCATTTCCCGTTCCACTAGACTGAACGCGAGGGCAGGAGGAGAACCAGGGAGCAACAGGACACCTTCACAAGCACCATCAAGATCTCCACCGCCACCTGGATGAACCAGAAGGACGGAGACGGTGGCCATCCTGGACGCCGGGAGGGCGATGCCCCCGGGCGGCAGAGCGATTCCCCCGGGTGGGAGGGCGATGCCCCCGGGTGGGAGGGCGATGCCCCCGGCCGGGAAGAGGTGCAAGAGCGCGGAGCAGCCTCTTCCAGGGCACCCCGGCGGGAGCGGGAGCAGGAGCGGGAGCAGGAGCTGGAGCAGGAGCGGGAGCGACTGGAACAGGAACAGGAGCAGGAGCGGGAAGAGAAAGAGATTTGGGAGAGAGAGGAGGCAGAGAGGAAAGCTTTGCGGGAAGCTGCTAGGAGCAAGAGAGTAAGCATGCTTTAAAGGGAGATGTGGTGGGTAGGGAGGGGAGTGTTCAGTCACAGACGAGTGAATGGTGGGGGTGGAGGTGGAGGTGGAGGTGCACGTGGGGGTGTAGCCGGTCAAAGTCAGTCATATCACACTCATGGCGGCTTTATAGTCCTGCACCATTTAGTTACATTATCCTCACACTATAAGTCAACCAGTGCCTGCACCATCCTAGTAATTAATGCCGGTCACCAGGTGAGATAACGACAGGTGTAATTTGGGTATGAGGCATTTGGGTGGATTGATTCACCTGGGATTGAACACGTGACCTCCACTCTATAGCCCGGGCGCGGTGGCCGAATTGGTAGAGTGCGGGCCTCGTGTGTGGGAGATCGAAAGCAAAGCAATGACTTATAAAATTGATACTTGTCGCTTCCTAGCCTGGCGCTCTGCATTAATAGGATAGGGCAAGGACTGGTTAGTTCAGTGTCAGGATAATGTGACTGAGTGGGATATTGGATTCATGGTGCAGGCGACCTGATTTCCTAGTGGGGCAGCATTATAAAGTCGCCATGAGTGCACACTGTCACAAGTTGGTACCCATCCTGGTATGATCTTATATTAGATGTTGCCAGGACGTAAAACTCCAACAACCAACCAACCAATCCACTTTATCAGGCTTACCCCTAAGTCCGGGCGATCTAATGCCAATTGGCTACGTAGCAGCAAATAGATATATACAAAGTTGTTCAGGTTTTGATTTTTATTAGAGATATTTTGAATTTTACAGAAATATACTGAACCATCTAAAAAAAAAACTCCATTGAATGAAATGCGCAATGAATGTTATAAGACAATCAAAGCAGATATATATATACCCGGGATTCTATTTAAATTCAATTTTCAATTCCCCAATTCCCTTTCGTTGGTTCTTAACTGCTTGTTGTTTGTCTGCATGGTGTTATTGCATGGTGTGTCGTTATTCAGGACTCAGTCCGGAACTCCAGGTGCGACTATGCGGAGGAACGGAACGGAATTGATGAGGTACGAAATAGAATGGTGAAATAATTAGGTGAAAATAATGTCTTCTATTTCAAGATAATTGTACTTTATTTGTTATTATTATTATTATTATTATTATTATTATTATTTACTATCGCAAATGTGTGTATTACCATTTGCGACTTATTATTTCAGTGTGAATATGTTGTTTTTATTTCAAGGTTTATATGATATTTCCTATTTTGATGGAACTACGCCATTTTCGTTTATTATATTCATTGTATATGTGTGGTAAGTAATGTTCTATGTGAAAATAAACAGAAAACTATTATATACTATATTTTGCTATATTTATGCATGTAAAATAATATACATTATGTTTTACATATATACATTATATAATATATATATAATATAATGTATATATAAATATATATGTGTTAGGCCGAGTTGGCGATAGTGGGAAGTCCTTTAAATGGGTGTACTCAGGCGCCATCTGTTGGGCAGATTTGGGCAGGGAATATATTTTTTATCTGATACTTATATAATACATATATTTTAGTATTATATAACACATGCATATATATGTGTATATATATATATATAAGTTAGGGTGTGTTAGCAGTGGTGGGAATCCTTTAAATAGCTGTAATCAGGCGCCATCTGGTGGGAGATTTGGGCAGGGAATCACGCGGCCAATTTGAGGCTTTCTCCTCGACTGTGAGCGGGGCTTTCACCCTCACTTTGCCCTAAGTCGACCCGCTCCTCAAATGCCAATGTTGGGCCTGCAAACCAACAACTAACTAACACTTATTCCCCCCCCCCCCCACCTTCCCCCTGAAAAAAACTACCCATGTACACGGTGTAAGCAAAGAAGCAAAGAATTACTGTTCTGCTCCTAAAAACGTTTAGCAGCATTTGAGATGTGGACTTATCGAAGGATGATGAAAATATCATGGACAAAGAAGATCACCAACAAAGAAGTTCTCAGAAAAATTAAAAATAAGAAAAGCTTGTTTGCCACTATACAGACAAAGAAACTTATTTATTTTGGCCACATCATTCGTCAGAGTTCAATATACCGTACATTGTTGGAAGGGAAGGTGAATGGCAGCAGAGGGAGAGGGAGACCAAGAACATCATGGTTTACAAATATTTCACAGTGGACAGGCTTGAATTATTCACAGTCTATCAGAACAGCACAACATCGGGACAAGTGGAGAACCATTGCATCCAACCCTCGACTAGAGGACAGAACTATTGATTGATTGATTGATACACACAGCCTGGTGTATGGATGGCTTAGATATGGGGGTAAATATTGATTTAAACTAGACATACCAGAGAGATACCAGGCTGTCGGCACCATGACCGGGTATCCCACTCAGCCACGGTATCCCTACATTGAGCTAACCTACTAACTGCTAGTACTCCACTATTGCCACTCAGTCGCAATATCTTGACACTGAGCCAAACCAGTCGTTGCCCCATTCCAGTAGCAACAAAGCAGTGACATGTGTAAGTTTGTAAGTCTTCGCTTTGACTGGGTCGGGAATTGATCCCACGACCTCCCAAACAAGATGCAGGCAGTCTAACTAATCAGCTATCCGTCTGTTGTGGCAGAATACACAAATAATACATCACCTAGGATGTTTTTGGGAAAGCTGATTGTTGAGCTGTCTAGGACATAGCTCGGAAATATACAGTGAAACCCCATTATGACGCGCCCCGGTGTAACGCGAATTCGGATATAACGCGATGATTTATTGAACCCAGAATATTTTAATTCAAAAGTAATTCAGTAAACTGAACCCCAATTTAACGTGACCCCGCTGTTTTCGCCATGACATTGTATGGACCCCAACGATCGAGCTATAATGAGGTTTCACGGTTATGGGACGACAACTGGGAATCGGGACCAATGTTGTCCTGACATAGCAGGCGTCCCAATATAGGAAACCGGGCGCAGTGGCCTAATCAGTAGAGCGCGGGCCTCGCGTGCGGAAGGTCGGGAGTTCTGTTCCCAGTCGAGTCAAACCAATGACTTAAAAATTGATTCTTGTCATTTCCTAGCCTGACGCTCATCATCTATAGGATAGGGCAAGGACTGGTTAGCTCACTGTCAGGATAATATGACTGAATGGGATATTGGGTCATGGTGACCTGATTTCCCAGTAGGACAGCACTATAAAATTGCCATGAGTGCACACTGTCACAAGACAGTACCCATCCTGATATGACCTTAGATGTTGCCAGGACGTAAAACTCCAACAACCAACCAACATCTGAGGTCATCAGGCCGGTATCGACTGGTAGCCGTGCGAGCACCTGGCAACTGTATAGTGCTGCCCCACAGGGATACCGTGTTGCTGGAACCATGACCTGATATCCCACTCAGTCACATTACAGTGACACTGAGCCAACCACTCGATGCCCTACTCTGGTAATCCCGAATGCCACACAAAGTGCCGATAAGCATCCATTGATTGCGTTGCGGGCCTTTCATTTCGGCGCCTCCAGTTTAAGACCGTGTAATTGATGTCAGAAGCTGGGGGATCCTTGAGACCATGTAATTAATGTTAGAGATTAGGAAGTTTTACAGAGTAAGCGTCAGTTAATTGCCAGGATTACTGTGTAAGCTAGCCTTTGCTGTTACCGTGACGTAACTAAATCGTCGAATGTCTATACTCATAAGAGTCTAACGCTAACCAAGGTGAACCATTTTCGTAGATCGTGGGATTCGAACCCATGGGTTCGAACCCTGGTCGAGTCAAACCATTAACTTATACATTGATACTTATCGATTCCTAGCCAGGTGCTCGGCATTTTTAGGATATGGCAAGGACTGGTTACCTTAATGTCAGGATAATGTGACTGAGTGGGATATCAGGTCATAGTGCTGGTGGCCTGGTCTTAGATGTTGCCAGAACGTAAAACTCCAGCAACCAACTAACGCAGGTGCAAGATTAAATGGGTATTGCTTGAGGGGCGGGTGAGAGGGGGGGGGTGAGGGGGGTCACACTTGGGCATGGGGTAGACATGGGGTTAGAGCACTGGTAGACGTACTTCAGCAAACACTCCTAACCCTATAGCAGCAGTACACATCCAGCATCTGCAGAAGCCACGCGCTGATATCAATTTGATCACATGTGTATAGTTAGGCGTTGGTACTGTGTGTATTCTAACAAACCACTATGGGAGTTCACTACGATGGTCACGAAAGGGTAGGTACTTGCCAATGCCATTGCATACCTGGATATTTCAGTATTTTTACTCTCATAATTGAATATGTAACATATATATGTGTGCTATGTAATTTATGAGTATTTGCTGTGAATTCAATTCAATTCTTTTATTTTCACTCTCTGCAAGGTATGTTTACAATAAAAGGAGGTGATACAATAAATGCATACAAATTCCTGACAGACAGAAAGGATCCCAGAAAAGCGATGCTTATCTAGCTGGTCTCCATGATGTAAATTACATTCACATAATAAATTGTATGCACCGATAGGGAAAAGATACAGTGCAGATATATGTGATATTTACTTATACGACTATTTGTCATTATTTATACACAGATAATAGATTATGCAGCACATGTATGTATACTATTGACTCATCCAAGTATTTCACTATGTTTGTTCATATGAAATGTGTACAACGCAAACAACGATATGTACAATTTAATCATTTGTGTATTTGTCATCGTGTATGCTCATATAATAGATTATATAGGGTATATATAACGAATAATATATTTATATAATACTTAATAGATTCTATATAACTTGGATATGTTATGTATGAGTAATATAGCATGTATATGTGCTATCTAATCTATTATGTGTGTATAAATTATGTATTATAATAGAGGATTTCCACCATCAACCCGCCCTCTGATGTCAGTGGTAAGAACTAATGTAGGTTGCAGATCAATGTGCAGCCTTCTCTGTGGGGGAAATGCCATACAGGATTTCCAACCAACAACCTGCCCTCTGATGGTTGTGGCAAGAACTAATGATGTGGGTAGAAGGTCACTGCGCATGCTCTGTGAAAAGTGTATATTAATTGTGTTGGTATCGTACTCACGGAATCTTCTTTGTTTACTACTTCAGAAAAGGCAAAAGAAGGGTCTCGGAGGGCTAACCCCCGAGAAGAAGAAACTGCTGAAGGTATGTCAATTCTTACAATACTAGTCAAAGATGTTGCCATGTTATACACCATGATATAGCACGCAGATCTAGAATAACCAATACCCCATCAATACACCGATCCTATAGACGATTCTCACCACCCTCTGGTATCACCCTGGTTTCACCCTACAAAGTCGGCTTCGAAATTGGAAGGAAAATACCCCGTATCTATGTTGTTAAAACTGAATAGTTCGAATAAAACATCAAATTTTCAAAACCAAACTGATTATCTAGATTAGATTGTATGTATCTAACTTAGATCATCATCATCATGCTGTCGGTCGCGATTTGACAAAGACTGCTTTCATTAGTTGACTGCCATTCTCCATTTAGCTCTCTGCTGTGAGAGTTGTGTCCATGAGTCGGTCTTAATGTCTCTCAGCTTCAGGTTTCTCTTGATGGTATCCTTGAACCGGAGATGAGGGCGCCCTCTCTTTCTGTAGCCAGAAGACAGTTGAGAATAAACTAACTTAGATACTGGCGCACGTATTAAGCATCTGTCGCTACATAGAAGTGAATACTGAGGCAATGTAATAGAACCTGTTTCTGCAGAAGCCTATGGAGTATGAGTTTTGGCATGCTTGCCAATCGGTGGTCAAGTGAAGATGTCGGCATCGCAATTCTTAAAAGTGTAGTGCATTTCTTTGTTTCATATTAAATTATCCTAGAAACAAATCAAGTTGTTTTATTTTCTCGACCTTTACATTCAGGATAAATTTAAAGACTTTCCAACACCTCTGTCAATGCTAAATCATAATTATCCTGATCGACGCCGACATCCAATCATCGATGCCGACAACTTTAACAGATATCGGCGTCGCAATTCTTAAAGACTCGTACATTTCTTTGTTTTATATTATATTATCCTAAAAACAATTCAGGTTGTTGTACTTTCTCGACCTTTACATTCAGGATAAATTTAAAGACTTTCCAACACCTATGTCAATTCTAAATTATAATTATACCGATCGACGCCGATATCCAAGCTCGACGCCGACATTGACCACCAATTGGCCTCTTTTCGTGATCCTGACCCATATATATATCAGAAAATGACCGAAACTCTAAACCATCGGCGTATGCAATTTTAAGTAGGCATTAAATAATTTTATTTACATTATTTGCTTCATTAAAAAGAGAATCCATTATATGTGTTCAGAATATAATTACATATACTCATGGAATGCTACATACGCTACCAATGAGATACATAGCACTGGCGATGCTTACCCGGAGGGCTGTGACGTGTCCTTGCGTTGCATCGGGTTCCAAGTACCCGATGCAACGCATTTCACTTGGATCGGTGTATTGCGTTTTGCTGTCCAATTCCCTGAGTGTATTTACTTTAGTTCTGTTTAGTTTGTATGAGTGTGAGCGTTTGCTTATATAGTGTGTAGACTATCTATGAAGACCTATCCACAACCACCCTATCCTCATACTTGAAATAGCAGGTGAACTTTTTCACACCTAGACAACAAAGAACAACATTTATTAATACACACAAAACCATTTTAAAGCATGGTCTTGAAATAGAAGGTGAACTTTTTCACACCGAGACAATAAAGAACAAATCCACCAAATTCATTTTCTTTCTTTTAAGGAATGATCTTGAAATAGGAGGTGAAATGTGTCACATCGACACAACAAAGAATATTTCCCCACCAAAACGTAGTTTAAAAAAACAATAACTAAATAAAACCTCAAAAGTCACCTTCCATAGAGGACACCAGACACGATGGCCGAATGAGTTGAGCGTCCGTCTCCCACTTTGGTAGATCATGGGATTTGAACCCACGAGTTTGAACCCCGGTCGAGTCAAACCAATGACTTACAAAAATTGACACTTGTCGCTTCCTAGCCAGGCGTTCGGCATTATTAGGATAGGGTAAGGACTGGTTGGCTCAGTGTCAGGATAATGTGACTGAGTGGGATATCAGGTGGCCTGGTCTCCCAGTGGGGCAGCACTATTAAAGTCGCCATGAGTGCCCACTGTCACAAGTCAGTACCCATCCTGATATGACCTTAGATGTTTCCAGGACGTAAAACTCCAACAGCCAACCAACCTTCCATAGAGCAGTCAGTGCACATTCTGCCTTTGCATGCCGTCTACCTGCAGTGTGACCCCGCCCCTGTTTGCTTGTGTGTGACCCCCACAGAACCTGATTGTGGAGAAGGCGATGGCTGACCTTAAGTCTGAAGAACAAGAGCGGCTTGCGGACAAACGCCGCTACCTGGAGCAAAGGGTCCCTCCTCTCGACCTTGAGCACCTTCCACAAGGTCAGGCGGCGTGCGTTTCTATTACTTAGCACACTTGATGTGCAAGTCCTCATAAGAACGCCCCCCCCCCCCCCAATTTAAAAAAAAAAAATTATTTAGAAAAAATGTTTTAGAAACCCTATAATTGAATGTACAAGTATAAGCAAAGGAAGTTTTTTGTAATATACAAAAGCAATGATATTTATAATATTTCAAAAAGTATTTCTAATGCCCAATAAAATAATGTACAAACATATGTAAAGAAGGTTTTTTTCTTATTATAAAAAAAAGTAATGATATTTATAGTATTATAGAGAAAGTACTTCAAAACGCTATAAAGTAATGTACAAACATAGGTAAAGGATCTTTTTAAAAATAAATAAGCAATGATATTTATAGTCTATTAAAATGTATTTTTAAAATCCTATGGGATAATGTACCAACAAAAGTAAGAGATTTTTCTTTTATTATATAAAATAAAAAAAGGAATGATAGTTATGGTAGTATAAGTATCCAATTATATTTTTCATTTTAATGCCCAGAAATTTGTTTCCTTTTTCAATTCTGGATATATATGACAACAATTGGGTTCAAATCCTGTTCTTATATGACCTTTGATGTTGGTAGAACAGAACGAGTTAGATATAGTGGATAATATAGGCACAACAGGGATAGTTGAAACCTGACTTCCAGCATTTTTATGCAATTCCCTGACAGTGCTAAACCTATTGGGGGGGGGGGGGGGGGGGGGAATCCGCGTTTTCGCGGAAATTTGCCGTCGGTGTAATAATCTCGGATTGATTTCTGCGATTTTTGCTGGAGACCACTTTCATCCCTGATTCATTCCACTGCCTGTTTTTGAAGATTGAGATATATTGCATGTTATGATTGCTGCATCAATGAACATGTTCCTTTCAGTTTTCCTATTTCATTTAGTTAAAAGATTCACTCCTACGCTACGCAGAGTAGGGTGAATATGCTATCTACATTTCATTGTGTTCACACAACCTTAACATCTGTACACTGCGCCATTATTCGGATGTGATATCATTGTGTGTATGTATATCGTTGTTTTGTATCATCTTGTGCATGTATTATACAGTTGGCTCACAGTAGTTCGACCCCATTTATTCTAGAAATCTCGCTTTCTGACCAAAACCTCCGTGGAACAGAGTTCCACTGTCCGACCAAAACATCGATGGAACAGAGTTCCACTATTTACTTTATCCCTCTATTCTTATCGATCGATCAATCAATCAATAGGATACAGCTATAATAGGCCTTGGACCTGTTAGTTGCTCTTAATTAATAGAAATCGAGACAGTTTTTCAGATGTGGTGGATTGTAGCAACTGTCACTGGCTCCAAGATATACATAATGCTTGACCAGTATGCATCCAGTCGGGACTTGATACAGTTCACCGACTCTGCTGCTATGACACTCTCCGGCAAGTCATTCCACAGGTCAACCACCGTAAAGCCGAACAAGTTGTGTCACAGGTCCAGTCTGGAGTACCGCTTCCTCAGCTCCAACAATCTCGCTAATCTGACAATAGTAGTCATGATTGTGAAAAGAGGACAGCTAAATGGAGAGCTTTTTGTGATTATATTTGTAAAGTTGTATTCTGTACTGGCAGAACCAGGAATTGATAATGACTTCTTTTACCATGTATGTTTTCCCCCCTAGTTTCAATCAAGTTGTTATCGATATAAATTATGTTAATATTTTATCCACTATTTGAATTTGATTTTCAATTTCAATATCAGATTTAAAAGAAACTCATTGCTCTCTCTCTCTCCTTAAAGTTGCATAGTCCGGTTCTTTGTAGATAAATATATTGGGTTGATTGTTATAATTTACCCTACTTTAGTTTAAAGTAACTTTTATTTTAAATGGCTAACTTTTGAGGTATTTGAAGTACAAACATATCAAATTAATTTTAGCAAGCATGTCAAAACTCTGGCATCATCATGAAATTTACAAGAAATTAAAAACGATTCAGCAGTAACAGGTTCTATATTTACAAAGACTCAGTATTCCATTCGTTGCAGCAACAAATGCTTAATGCTAAATGCACCAGTATCTAAGTTATCTATATAGAAGAAAATCTTGGTAATTATTTTGATTTCGAAAATTTGATGCTTTTATCGAACTATGCAGCTTTAATTGTTTCTTCAATTGATATGATTTATTTCTCCATATTCTAATTTGATGTTTAGCTAAAGAAAAAAAAGCAATGACTTGCCTGATATGTCTGATATGAAGGGTGAATGACAAAAATAATTATATTGACCTTGATAACCTTTTTTATATTGACATAATCATTTACACAACAGATATGATATAAATGTGAACCATTACATCATTTCGCATATTCAGATTTAGATCATTGTTCAGCATACTTTCAAATTATGACCAACTAGGGTGCATGTACCATACCTATATATTGTATCAATCAATTTGGGTAGTGAAATGTAAATATTGAATTATGGTAATGAAGAAAATTTCTTTGACTACATTAATTTTCAACCTTTGGTTATTGTTGTTTAAAAAAAAAACTATTTTCAAAATGTCAAATATCCAGAACATAAATGATATCACAGTCACCATAAAGGATACCGAGATGTGAGAAGGTTAAAAATGGAGCTCATTACCCAAGAAATAAGAATATATTATATATATATAACTCAGTTGCTCTAAAATGCTACATAATACCAGATTTTATGTGGTGGCTATACATGAAGAGTTCAGGCGCAAAAACCGACATATCCATTATAGTTGTTCTCTTGTGAAATTGAATTTGCTGTGCTTTAGAAGTAAAGTCTATCAATTTCATATTGGATAATGCATTATAAAAGGGATGTGTTGGTTTCTGTGGGCGGGGGGGGGGGGTGGATTTGATTATCGGAATGATGGCAGTTCCAGCTCAAACCTAATACTAATAGTCATGGTTTCATGTCGTGCCTGAATGGTGTTTGTTGGTGTTTGTCCCTGAACTCTTCACACATAAAAACTTCGTCTCCGGATCTCCTTATTTCCCCTTCCAGTGCCAGACAAATCCGCAATATTTAAACCGAGAACTCTCACACCTATAACTTTGCAGCAACTTATTATGCAAAAAGCTGCTGAAGACTTGAAGAAGAAGAACGCGGAGGAGGCAGCTGCCAAGAAGAAGATCATCGACGAGCGTGTCCCACCCCTGGCGCTCGATGGCATGAACCAAGGTAGGTGGCGCATGCGCAGTGCATGAGCCACGTGGTCACTCCCACCCACCCCACCCCCTCCTCCCATCCCACCCCACCCCAAAACCATTAGTACAGTTTGTACACTCTATGGTAGTATATATATATATATAGCTTATCTTTGTTTGTGAAATCTGGCTTTTTAATGGAAATCAGAAGTTATGTAACCATATCTGAACTATGGCGCTGCATGGAGATTATATTATATTAATTTGTCAGTTGAAGATAAATAATTAATAGTAATAATAGTAGTGATAACATCTGAACTATGGCGCTGCATGGTGATTATTATATTATATTAATTGCTCAGTTGAAAATGGAATAACTAATAGTAATAATAGTAGCGTCATAGGCCAATGTCGACTACAGTAGTGATAAATAATGGAGAGCGGAAATATTTGTTTTGACCCCATTATATTAGATGTATACTGTTTAGTAATTTCTCGTGGTATGTAGTTTAGCATACCTGATGGATTCTGTAATGGAAAGAAAAATGTACTTTGTTTTAGTAGGTTTTTTTTGCTCTCTTTCCCCAATGTTCTTGCTGCTGGTAGTAGTATTATACTGATAGATGCCTTATTTTCGTAAATTTAATGGTGTTTATTTTTAAGCTAAATTAATTCGTCTTTCTTTTAAGAAAATAATGTTGGCAACATTGCAGTTATTAACTTGATATTGCTAACCATCTTCACTATTCAATGAATCTAACAGAATCAAATGTAATTTATAATAAATCGAGAGATGAATATTTATTGAAGTATTCATGCACCCCCTTTTTTTATAGGTCCCCAACCGGCCTTTTTAAACAATATTTTTGCACACTTCTCATCCATCGAATTTCAAATCTGAGCATTGAAAATGCAAACTGCATTGTGTAAAAAAAAATTTTTTAATATAAATAAAGGGGAAAAAATGGGAGGAAAAGACCAACCCCACCCACAACAAGAACAAAAAGGAAGGAGAGGGGTTATAAAGGAAGAAGTTAACGATATTACATGTGGCCCTCGACCCATTTAGACAACCGTGTACCCTGGCCACTCATTGTGCATGTACCACCAACCTTCCACTGACCTTTTGTTGTGCGCTCAGCCATCTCCCCGTCTTTCATGTGTATTTGTTTTACCTTGTTTCCCTTTGTCTTTATAATTATCCTTTGCTGTGTGTGGGCATGGATGTTTAAAATAATAATAATATATATATTTTTTAAAGCAAAAAAAACGCAACATAGACCTCAGGGATCGGTCACAAGGCTACGTGATCCCTCCCCTTCCCCCCCCCCCCCACCCTTCCCTCCCTCAGAACGCGCCACCACGAGGTCACGTGATCGCCAGGCTACGTGATCACCAAGTCACGTGATCACCAGGTCACGTGACGACCACACCGTGAATGTGTCAACAGCGTTTGAGTTTCGTACTGACGATAGTCACAGGGGACTTCTCCAGAAGATCCAGATTGTTCCAATTCTAACCTGGTTTTCTGTCATTATCTCTCTTCTCTTTTCCCCACCCCCCTTTTGGGGGGGTGGTGGGGTGGCGGGGGGGCGAGGTTTGGAAGGAGTAGGGTGGGTACCCATTATTACACTAAAGACGGGTTCTAGAGGATCTTTCTGTATTTAAGCTTGCCATCAATTTTGTTTGATAATTTTTCAAATTTCACATGTTATGTGTTTGGTTTTTGGTTGGCCTATTTTTTCTTTTTTTTATGGGAGGGGAGCGAAGTCGAGTTTTTCTTTTTACAGAAAGAAAATTAATTCAAAATCTTTTCGGGAATACACTTAAAGGTTTTTAATTTTAATTTTAAGGTGTATCAGTGACCTATTTGAGGGATTATCTAGAATCGTATTAAGACCCCAAAGTTTGTCGTTAACATATGTTCATGTCAAGCATTTTCCACCATGCATCAAATATCGGAAAGGCCCCCAAAAACATTTTCAAATCTCCTCTGAATTCTATTAATATTATGCCAAAAAGATATTAATTTTGTGTAATAAATATTTAGAACAACATTTTTTTTAAACGGTAATTTTGCAACAACCTTCATTGGATGTTGATAAGCATATATTTATGACATATATCCTTCCAAAAGCTATTTACATTTTATGGAATTTTGAATAGATTCTAAGCTCTCAGTGGCTATTTCGAATTTTCACGAGAAATAACTTTCTATTTGAAAAAGAACCCACAGATTTGTCAATTTTCTAACGGCCTTCATTTGGTGTTGGTCAGCGAATGGGCAATGCTTCGAAGAACTACCTACATTGTAGGGGAATTTTTGACAATTCTTCTTATTAATAGCGAAATGAGAAAGCATGGAACATCTTGGATTGTCCACCTCCTTAATTGCCCCCCCCCCCCCTTGGCGTCCTTTCTCCCCCCCCCCCCCCCCCACGCCCCAATTCATACATGGACTTTCCACTGAGGCGCCACTCAGCGTGTAGTGTGACGGTTGTTGTTGGGTGTTTAAACAACATATTAAGTGATGGTTTTTGTTTTTTGTGGGTTTTTTTAATCTTAAAAACACAACCTGCCCCCACATCTCCCTTCCTCTCTCTCTCTCTCTCTCTCTCTCTCTCTCTACTCTTCCTCTTCCTCCTCTTCTTCCAAAAGTTTGAAAGTGAGATGGTGGATTAATGGATTAATCAATTAATTAATAATCAGAACAACTGGAGAAGAAGGTGAAGGAGTTGTACAACAGATATGTGCGTCTAGAGGAGGAGAAATACGACGTCGAGACTCGTATGCAACAGCAGGACCAACAGGTTCGAACTCTGTCTCTTTTTTTTTCACTTTTTTTTTTACCGCCCAGCCACCTTGTTTTGTGTTTTTTGTTTTCCTCCTCATCCTCCTCTTTCCTCCTTTAGGTCCCCTCCTTCCACTTCCAGCAGCTGTGTTTCACACACACATATACACCCCTTCCTGCCCTCCTTCCTTCCCTCCCTCCCACCCTCCCTCCCTCCCTCCATACTTACCACAATCTTTCATCCACACACACATCATGAAAATGTCGTCAGGTCAGACTGAGTGAGATGGCACTTGTGTCGCTAGTACCCAAGTTCCTGCAACTACAACTGAAGGTTCTCTGCCGTTGCCGTCACCGTCACCGTCACCGCTGCTGCTGCTGCTTCTTCTTCATCATATTCCACGAGGATTGATCTAACGCATGGGTGAAGTGGTGTCTATGTATCCCCTCCTCCCCTTCCCCTTCACCTCTCTCTTCTACACCCCACACACACAGATACATCCCTAACAAGAATCATCAGCATTTACCAACACCAAGAACAAAAATCACCCCCTAGATCTACACGCTCCTTCATCATTATTCGATGTTGTCTCTGTCGCATTTCATAATCATGCAGATTGCTCAGCAAGGAGTGGGTTGTCCCTGCACCTGCCTTCATTCAGCACCGTCTCCTTCAGGTGCTGTTGTTCTCAAAGGACGCCACCTGCTGTCAATTTCACATAAAAAACCACACAAAGCACACAAAACAAACACATATATATGTGTATGCATAAATATGTATGTATATGTATGTATATTGTATGTATATTATATGTATATTATATGTACATTATATGTATATTATATATATATATATTATATGTATATCATATGTATATCATATGTATATTATATGTAGATTATGCGTATTATATGTATATTATATGTATATTATATGTATATTATATGTATACTATATTATATGTACATTATATGTATATTATATGTATACTATATTATATGTATATGTATATTATATTATATGTATATTATATGTATATTATATGTGTATATTATATGTATATTATATGTATATTATATGTATATTATATTATATTATATGTATATTATATGTATATTATATGTATATTATATGTATATAATATATATGTATGCATGCGTCACGAGTGACAGTGTACCGTGCCGGTTAGGATCGTGCCGGTGGCAGCGCCACCGGTCACGTGGTTGAAGGGAGGGCCCCATACATCAAGTAAGCCACCCCATCAATAATAAAGAAGTAAATAAACATATAATTCCCTTCCGTGCCTTTATACTCGCATACTGCTTGTGCATCACATATGTATATATATATATATGTGTTTATATAGACATACACCCGTCCTGATATGACCTTAGAGGTTGCCAGGACGTAAAACCCCAACAAATAAATAACCTACACATACAAACATACAGACACAAACCCCTGTGACGTCCTCATCAAAGCAACACTCAGCTCCAAAACAAAACAAAAAATGTATATATATAATATATATAAAATAATAATTTTGAGGGGGGGGGGGGAAATCCAGATGTGTGTACTAATATTCTGTGACCTTTTTGGGCTGCATGCCCGACCTTGCAATCCACACCTGAAGGTCAACTGCAGAAAAAGGTTACAGAGCTGTATAATAACGTCTGCCGGTTGGAGGAAGACAAATATGACTGGGAGGTGAAGATCAGGAAGCAGGACTACGAGGTATAACATGAAGCAAAAACCACGGGGGACTGATGCCTGCATCTCACCCATCCTGTCTTTATGTAGCCACTCCATCCATTTTTTTTTCATTATCGCTTTTTTTTCCCCCATGTCCGTCGCTGCCCAGCTCACACCGAATAACAAGTCAGACACTTAACCAAACAAACAACAAAAATCATATGGTCACGCTCAAAATGATTACTAGCAGCAATTGTTGTAATGGTGGTATTCGTTGATCAATTCATTCCTTCATTAGTCAAAAATCTTCTTCTCATATTCAAAAAAAATCTTTCTATTTCTAAATTGTCATTCTCATATGTATATATTGTTAATATAATTTCTTTTAATTAATTTCTTTTTAAAAGATTAAAAAGATTAGAGGACTTTTTTTTTACTTTCAGAATTTGTCATGCTTATAAGATAACTTTTTTAATCTCCTTTTGCTTAGAAAAGAAATTAAGAGTAAAATAAAATAAAGAAGAAAATATCCTCTTTGATTAGTATAATATTTTATTTGCTTTAATCTAATCCGACTTTAATTAAGGCAAGGTTTGGACAAGAATGTATCAAAATGATTAAATGATAACGTGCGTGTATCTAAGTTGGTGGTTATCTCTTTAGTTAGGGTATTCAATGAAGACACACCTATTGTATGCACGACGGAAATGTCATTGCATAGGAAAGTGTGTGTCTATGATAAATACCAAAAATGTGAGAACAATTGGGTGGCAATGGATGGGAGGGCGTGGGAGAACTGTAGAGCTGTAGGTATTCTAATTTTCAAATAGTTAGCTTGATAGGCAGCTTTCAAGAGTGATATAAGTTGTATTTTTTTAAATACAAACCGTTAAAAAAAAATTCATACATTATAAAAGTTAATAAAAAAAAATTAATAAAAAATTCTTTTAAAAAGAGTATGTAAAAAAATAAAACTAAGCAATAGTTAGTTACGATTAAATTGGCCAAAGCAATCTTTATTCCCAGAGCGAAGTGAACTGCTTGAGTACTCCTTTTGGTTGTACATGTGCACAGCATACGGGTCACGTGATCCATGTGCGGAGTGTGAGAGCACACATGATCTATCTCAAATTCTATGCATAGAAGTGGAGTTAAAGGAAGTGTCACTTGCCTCCTTTTGCTTAATCCTGTTATGACCTTAGATGTTGCCAGAACGTAAAGCTCCAACGACCAGCCAACCAACCTTCTGCTTAAAGTTAAAGGCTCTAGATACACGAGGGTGGTCAGTTCTGTACTCGGACAAAGGTTACCCAAGCATTATGTGCATAATTGATACGATTGTCATGCAGGCAACAGAATAAGCATATATATATATATGTGGTGTTTCGTGATATAACAAATTCCCTTTTCACACGTTTATTTCTGAGAGGTATCAACGGCCATTCTTTTGGTTGTTTTTTTTATTTTTTATTTTTAGCATGGTAACGATGAGGTTTCCATCCATTTAAACACAATTAAAGGAAGACAGTATAGAAGAGAAACCTAAACTAGAATCTCACAATATGCAAAACAGAAACTGCATGGTAATTTCTCTGCACTTCTTATCACTCTTCCAACACATGTTTGGCTATATAAACATGGAGGTTATGCAAGGGTCTGTTAGAGGGCTTTTATTGGAATACATAACTGGTTATGGCAGTCCATATCCAGCCCCTTTAATGTTTAAGACACCTTTACTTATCTAAGCAACATCTTAGACAAATGTGCAATTACTACAATTGAGAGATTTCCTATTTTTTATTTAATTAAAATTGTTGTTTATACCCCTGTCACACTACGATGTAACGAGCCAACGTAAGCCTGACGTGGTGATTTTTCGTCATTACGTTGACGTATGTTGGATTACGTTATGATGACATCAGAATGATGTTAGACTGACGTCGAGCTACGTCACATTACGTCATGTTACGTCGAGTTACGTCGAGGTTTTGGACATGTTCAAAACTTTCGACGTAGCTGGAAAGTAATGGTTTACGTTCGCCATACGTTCTGTTCACGTTCAGCGAATGTCAATGACGTTAAATGGACGTTAGTCAAATGCTGCTCACTACGTTCAACTACGTTCCACTATGTTGACCCACATTAAACCGGGTGGAAATGCCAGGAGAACATCAGGAGAACGTCAGGAGAACGTCAGGAGAACGTACATTCAACGTACGTTCAATGTTTCGCCACCATCTCATGACGTATGCAACATCACGTATCATTCTTCTGGCGATGGAATAATGTTCATAATGTTCCGTGAGCGTAATGACGTTGACCTCTCTCATTGAATGACGGTATCACTATGCTTTACCGATGTTACGCTCTCGTCCAATACGCTGCTTCCACGTGCAACTTGTGCCCAAATTTGCATACTATGCCGAGAAGTTCAACGTTCTTCACGTTTTCCCTACTTTGACGTCGTTATGTCGTAGTGTGATAGGGCCATTACATAAAGTTCATGTACATTATATCTTCGGTGTCCGATGTGGTTTTCTGGGTTTTTTTTGGTGTTTTTTTTTAATTCTTGTTTTAATTTTAATCAAACTTAATTTTTAATTAAATGAATAGCTTTAACCATGACTGGCTCTACTATCTCATCAGTTTTGCAATGCGCATGAGCGTGACATAATATAGTGATGTAAATGTTCTGTCATGTGTGGCAGAACCACTGGAGTGTTCAATAGGTTTTTTTATTTCATGCATTGACATCGGAAGGTTTTATCGATAGGCATGTATGACTCTGATAATTGGCAAATATCAACATGTGTTGTGATTTTTAATGTGAAAAAGAATTCCTTATTCCAATTAAGAATCTTAGTAGGGTGCTTGGCATATGTGATGCTAAAATAAACAGCATAATCCTACTATTTATATGAAGAAAAATGTAATCAAAATTAACTTAAAGAATATTTTTCATTTAAATCATTTCTGTGAAACATTCCAATGTTTTCTAAATGGCATTAACCGTTTCAGTCCCATTTATTTCATTTATATTTTTCACATGTAGGTATGGTAGTTTCTAGCTAGGAGACCAGACGGGGTGGTCGAATGAGTTGAGCATCTGTATCCCGTTTTGGTAGATCGTGGGATTTGAACCATGGTCGAGTAAATCCAAGGACTTAAAAATTGATACTTGTCGCTTCCTAGCCAGGCTTTTGGCATTATTAGGATAGTGAAAGAACTGGTTGGCTCAGCGTCAGCTCATACATAGACATGGTATGAGAGCAACCGGCCTTTGACGACGCTGTAAGTTATACACAGCGGTGGAAATCCAAATTGGCAGAGCTGGGGGCATGGGGAATCGAACCGCCGACCCTCAGATTAGGAGTCTGACCTAGAAAAATGTCAGACATTCTAACCACTCCGCCACAGAGAACTTTGTAAGTTTAAAATCCAACCAACAGTGACAGGAGAAGGCACCAGCTCACACGTAATACAGAGACGTAGCTAGCGAAGGATGAGAGGTGAGGGGAGAATTTGTTATCCCTCCACCCCCCCAACAAAAAAAATCAACAACAAAAACCAGTATGTAACCTTCCTGAAATAGCATTTCAGAGCCTCTACGTTTAAAAATTTCTTGCGGGGCATACCCCCAGAACCCCCTAGTGCCTCGGGCCTTTGGCACTCGTTGATTCCAAGAATGTATTACCCCCCGTCCCAAACAAATATTCCAACAAAATAAAAATTCCTTTCCACGGCCTTGTAATAGATCTATGGTACCAGAGTGGTAGGGGGGTGGAGAGAGTAACATTGTTTATATTCCTATATTTCATTAAATCTCATATAACTCATATCAAATTATTAAAGAAAAAATTGCAACTTGATATAAACTCACAAAGCTGTTCAATATAGGAAATATAATAGTAGAATCTGCCATATCACATGTAAATTAAATACTACCAAAACAAATGCACCATATCCTTTAAAACAAACAACATTTTAGAATTCTATTCAAATTAATTGGATTTCAGGGGAAAAAAACACCTTTTTATTTCGATATTAATACGATGAGAATTTTGGTTTGGATGTTAATTATGAAACACATTCCAGTAATAATCTTGAGCGTGGCCCCCTCTAGACTAATGCCTTCATAAACCTTTTTACTGCCCTTTAATAAACATTTCCATTTTTGTCTCATCAGTTACATTTGTATTATTAATTATGATTATGTCTAAATTCCTCATCATTTCAGTATTCTGTTGTTAAATAGCTTGAGTTGGGAATATGTATGTAGCACTTATAGCTATTAATTATGTTGTCTAGCTTAGCAGTATAATCTAATGTGTGACGGTAGATGGACTAAATAAGATCCGGTAGATTTTGTTGATTGGATCGTTTAGATTCATTCCGGCAGAGTGGCACTGTAGATACTTTTACCTCCCATTAAGAAGCTGACTTATTAAATATGACACCTTAAAATCCTCAACATTTAATAACAATAGTTCTTAATTAGAATTTAACTACTTTTTGGCTTATCAACAAATTTGAATGCGCTGAGTTTGCATTGTTAAATGTTTTCTTCTACATTTCTTTTAATTCTAATTCAGTGGCTTCATGTTTTCAGTTTAAATGCACAACCTGTTTCATGTTAAAACACATTTTTATTACCCAAAAAAAAGCCAACTCTTCTTAAGTATCTTACTTTGCATTGTCTATGTGTTCTTCATTTTTGGGGGGAAATGCAAAACCTGATGCAAGATTGGCTGGAAAACTACCAAAAGGCTGGTGTTGAAATTTATAATGGAGCATGCCAAAGACAGAAGCCAGTCTGGAAGCCATTTTGGAGTCCATTCTGGAAGCCATATTGGAAACCACATTCAAATCCAATTTGGTATTTGGTAAAGATTCTGAAAGCCATAATGAACGCCATCTTGGGAGACAAGCTGGAAGCCATTTGGAAAGTCGTTCTGGAAGCCATATTGGTTAGACAAACAGGAATCCTTATTAGTAGGGAAACTAGAAGCCATATTGGTTTGACAATCTGGAATCCTTATTATTAGGGAAACTAGAAGCCATATTGGTTAGACAATCTGGAATCCTTATTAGTAGACGAACTGGAAGCCATAGTGGTACACATTCTGGAAGCCATGTTGGTAGACAATCTGGAAGCTATGTTCGCAGAAAATGTGGAAGCCATATTCGAATCCAATGTGGTAGCCATATTGGAAGTCGGTAAGGAAACCATATTGGAAGCAAATCTGGAAGCCAAATCATTAGACAAATTGGAACCCATATTGGCTACTGGAATCTTAGTGAATGTCATGTTCCAAGTTATACCTGAAGTTCTCCCAGAGGCTATATACTAAAAGTTACTTTAAAGCCGTTTGGCAGTAATGTTGAAGGCCATCCTGGAATCGGAACCTTCTTTGTGGTTGTCTGATCAGTCAGGTGAGGTGCTAGGTTTCCTGCCAGTCATGCTGCACATCGACACATCCATAAATATATCAAGTTATTGTGCTCTTTCAATGCATACTCATTTAAACATTTATAATTTGGATTAAAATTAATTCTTATATTCGGGGAAGTGTTTTTTTTAATAGGTCAGTGAGAAAATGTGGTCTCAAGCTAAATATTCTTCACTTCCATTAATGGAAATCTTATATGACATAATCCTTGATACTGTAAGTGTTTCGTGAAGATCAAACTGTAATTGGTATCTATAGTAAGCTAGGGGGGGGGGGCTTTAGTCTTAGTTTAACACATCACTGTCACTGTTACCATTGTCATTACCAGGTCAACGAACTCACCATCAAGGTTAACGACATCAAGGGAAAATTGTAAGTGCACAATTCCAGCTAAGGTTAACATATATAGTTGGGTGTTCTTTTTACAGTGAATTTACCATTAAAGTACACACAAGTAGATTTTATCTCACAAATTGAATATTATGTTCTAGCTATTTCAATTGATGTATGCTCACCGTTATTCTGCCATCAGGGTTATACTGCAATCATTGGTATACAGTAACCATTGATATACAATAACCATTGTTATCCAGCAGCCACTGTCATACTACAACCACTGTTATACTGTAACCACTGTTATACTGTAACCACTCTTAACCTGAAACCGTTGTAGTCATGTTGCTATTAAAATTATTTAAATTTAAATTAAAAACGAATAATACTAATTCAATCCTTATATAGTGATTTCATTGTGTACAATAATTAAATGGAAGAAGCAGATGATGTCTCCTGTTTGAAATTTAAACAGAATTACTTGTTTGTAGTCTTGTCGCTTATCTACGAATAAGTGTCAAATGTATGCATTCCAAACGCACCAACTTAATGCCGTGATGGTTCTAAGGGATTTAACTTCTGTGACTCCGAAGAGATTTCATTAAAAGTACAAAATAGACAAATATTTAAATTCACGATTTAATAAACAATCAATGGTGTGAATTCACAATGTTGTTAGGGAATTGTATAATTGCTTACGTTATTGTCCTTAAATAACTGCCTTTAATTCCAGCTTTAAAGCTGCATAGTCCGATGGAAGAGTCAGATTTTCTAAACCAAGGCATTACTTGGATATGATCCTACCTATCTAACTTAGCAACTGTTGTACTTATAGGCTTCATCCGGACCTATTCATTGCTGCATAGAAGGGAATACTAAACCAATTTAATAGAACTTGCTACTGCTAAAGCATATACTATTAAGCAGTTTGATGTCTACACAAACAGTAATGTTGCATGGTTTCACTTCAAATATCCGGGGGCAAAATACCACTTTAACAAATTTAATTTAAAGGTCACTCTGAAATAAAGTAAAGTAGGGGAACGATAGATAACCTAATATATGATGCATAACGCATTATACAAGTATAAATTCAAGGGGAACATGTACTTTATATATATCTATTCCTCTGCCGACATGGCGTAAAGCAACCACCAATCTATTCCTCCGTGGCGCATTGATGGAGTGCTCCCCCTAACACCCCACCCTCAGCTGTTGGGGTAATTGGTGGGTGGGTCCCCCCTCGCGCCACACACACTGGAGGAATTTAAAATGGCAGGAAGTCAAAACCATCGGATTGTGTAACTTTAAGTAACTGTCTTTACTTTTTAGTTTTACGAAACTAACAGGGACACAGTTAGGTGATACTGTTTAGGTACTGTATAATTGTCTTGAATAATTCTCTAAAGTAACTGGGTTTGTTTATTCCAGCGTTAAGCCTGTGCTGAAGAAGGTCTCCAAGACTGAGAGCAAGTAGGTACCATTTTCACATGTAGTCCTGCTTGAAAACAAATAGATGTTTTCACAGGTTTTCTCTCTGCTAGGATTGGAAATGTATCGTGATTCTATCGTCAGATTTCTCATTTAGATAATAGAGCAATAGATCTCATAGTTGTGGTTCTCATAATCAGTATGAAGGCAATCATAATAACGATAGTGATACTGTGGAGGCGGCTGAATTAACAAATTAACAAGAGTATTTTATTTATGTATTATGACTGACTTCAAATGATAGTGTATGATGTGAGGCTTGTTGTCATGGCATAATTAGAGAATGACAGGAATTTGGATGAAATTTATTTCTTGTAGACATGCTGAATAAATAAGTGAATAAATAAATAAATAAAGTTGGATGTTAGAGCAAGAAAATAGCACGCATGATAGCAGAATTAGAGAATGGGAAAAAAATGAAAGAAACTATTTTTTTAAGCATTGAATAAATAAATAAATTGCAATGTTGCAGCAAGAAATTAGTATGCACGTACAAAAGTAGGAGGATATGGAGTGAGAGCATGATGAATAATCACTGTCTATGTATGCAGTTATGTTTAATGAGTTGGGGTTAGTCATGGGTAAACTCCCCACAAATTCTCCAAATTCTCAGCGGCAAATTTGTTAATTTCAGTCCGATGTATATTTATCTTTACATTTTCCAGATGGGCCAAGTTTGACAAGAACAAGAAAGCCGACAATAACTAAACAAATCCACTTATAATATAGCTCACCATTCATTGCTATTTGCCTTTCAGTTTATGTTTACTATTAGACCTTAGCTTCTTTGATCTGCCCCGACTTAATTGAAACATGCCGAATGGAAAGAACTAGTTTAAAATCACCTGGTATATCTCGCCCAGAGACAAACGAATCCGGTATCAAAAGCTCTCCAAGCATACCTTTGCTTAGTTTTACAGTTCATTGCAACTGAACATGAGTGGGAAGGAGAGTGATGAGGTCTGTAATGTATGAATGACATCATGGGTGAGATTCCGTCATCACATGACCTAGAGTGGTTCCCCGTAGACAAGGGACAGGGGAATCCAGCGGAACAAACCGCCAAGATGGCAGTCACAGAAAGCTTAATCTTTTAAGGTCTATTAATCTACATGATTAATAGAGTCATCATCATCATCATCATCATCATGCTGTCGGTCGCGATGCGACAAAGACTGCTTTCATTACTTTACTGTCGCTCTCCATTTAGCTCTCTGCTGTGAGAGTGATGTCCATGAGTTGGTCTTAATGTCTCTCAGCTTCAGGTTTCTTTTGATGGTACATTTCATGTAAGCTGCCTGCAAAAGTGTTGAAGTGCTGCTGGCTTTTGAAAGTTACCAGCGTAAACTATCTCGGGGAGCAAATAGAGGTCTCAAACCGGCAAGAACATGTCTAGACAGGCGCAAATCTATTTGTCCCTGCAGTGGCTGGTCGGGAGATGTTGGGAGTTCCATACATCAACCGCCCTTGATGCTGCCACAGTGACATGGTTTTCTGTTCAGGGTTTGCTCCCTTAGCCTTCGGTTCCATCAAGAACCTGTACCACAAGGCAGTGGTGTACAGCTCTGCAGGGCAGGGGTGTCAAACTCCCTGAGGTATTGCAATACCTGCATACCAAGAATAAATTATTCACACCAAAAATAGCTGGTTATGGTAAATAAGCATTTGAATTATATGTTTAGCGTTTTAGCTTGCAAATTCTGACATTTTTATCTATATGGGTGTCTAGAAGCCTTGTCATTGCTGCTGGACTAAATACAACACAGCAGGAGTAACCGACCTCAGCACTGAGTGCTTGGTTGCATAAACTGAAAAACCAGGCAACGGTGTGCTTGGAGAGCATTTCTCAGAGTACGGTTCCAGTCTTAGCGACCTATACCAGGCCCATTTAATTTATTATTAGTTAATACCAATATGCATATAACCACAGGATATTATTACCAATTAGTTAGATGTAGCATATGTTAAACCCTCATATTGTCACTTATTACCTTAATGTACATTTATTATAATATCTCACTATTATCATACATGTACATAACCTATGTACCACTACAGTGATCCTGTACATTTTGTTGTAGATTGTTACTGTTCTACTCAATTGTCTTGTTGATGACTGTACATTGCTGTTATATCAACCCCCAACCCCCTACTCCACTCCTCAATTTTCCATCTTTACAATATTCAACATTTCCTCTCCACATAGGTATCCCAGTATGCTTAATGGTGCGTTTATTACTTCCTGTGGGAACTAAGAATTTACGTAGATTCCAAACTAAACTATTTAAGAGATTCACTGTCTATTTGGTTTATATGATCCCACTACCCCAGCACTCTCCACAGACTTCGTTATCTGAATTGTTAGAAATTGCTGAAGTCCATATAGTAACTATGTATATTTAGAAAATCTAATTTATAATTAGTTCAAATTCAGGACTGATATAAATTAGTTATTTAGGTTATTATTTAGCCTTCGTGGAATATACCCGTAAAGGCACTATGTAAATTAGCCTATAGTATATCACATATGTATCTATGTTATGAATAGTGTAACTATCTTAGGGATGAATGTGTATTCTTGTCATAGTTTTCTGTTAATCATTATTAGTCCTCAGTTTTCCCAAATTAAATCAACCCACCTCTAAATCTAACAACTGACATGGCAAAGGCCAAATCAAATATAAAATATAATTAAATTGTCAAATGTTCTCCCTACTGGTTTTTGTTGTTGTTGGTATCAAACATTTTGGGGGTTCGTGTGCTCCTTCCAGATTAAAAACCACCGCCTGTATTTCTAGCAGAAAATCAGTAAATATACAAATGGGTCAGAAGAAAGATTTTTTTGTCAACTCGTTCACAAATTGCAACATTTAATAAAATGCCTGATTAGTGTTGGAAACCAATCTAATGCTGAGCAATCTGCCCACTCAGATAAAACCGATATCAGACTTTGCCAGTAAGATATCACTTCTTGGTGGGTACTTTGCTTTAAAAATAATCCATTTCTCTTTGGACTTTCGACTTTTACTAAATTGAAGGAATTCATTTGACAAGGGGTTTTATTGCCTTAATATTTGCACTTGAGACTATCTGAACTCTGAACTATGTAATGTATATTGACTGTGACTCCGCCTCATTTTAATGCACACCTCCGAATCCCTTGAGTCTCAAACCCCATATTGAGCAATAAGTGGGATTAATATATCCAAAGTGTTGCTCACACCCTGAAACTTTTACCCCCTAATCCATATATATATATATATATATAACCCAGATATCAGTTACAATTTTTGTTTGTTTTAAGTTGTTTATTAAATCAAATTACATGGCCTCCCAGTGCCACCATCACCATACACCACCACCACCACCATACACCACCACCATATACCACCAATTAACCTGGAGTGTTGCGTCTCTGAGTCACGCATCTCTTCTTCCTTTCTTTCTGTTGGTTTTGGATTTTGGTTTCTCATTGCTCTCTCGGTTACTAGACTGGCCAAGTTTGATAAGAAGGCCAAGAAGTCCAAGCTTGGATTCCGCGACCAGCTCAAGTCCACTGGACAGTCCAAGTTCGCTCTGGAGGAGGAAGATAAGGTGGGTGTACACGTTTGATTAATATATGTATAATATATATATACATATATATATATATATGTGTGTAGGTATATACATATATATAGCTCACATATTATTTATTAGCGAACAGAGAAATTAGATAAACTAGATGTTCCATTATTTGTACTAAAGTATATACATATATATGTCAGTTATATATATATATATATATATATATATATATATATATATATATATATATATATGCATAAAATAGTTTACCTACATAATGAAAAGAGGAAGACGTGATAGTGGGTGAGAGTGTATTTACTCTGGCTTTGAGTGGCGGTTACAGTGTGAATGGATGGTGGCGCCACCATCGGAGCTGGGGTTAGGGAGGCTGGAGCAGGAGCTGACTATGAGAGACTCCAACAGTCCATGGAGCTGAGTGAGTGATGAGGGACAGGAGGGATATTCCAGGTTATTATACTCATATAATTCTTATACAACATATAATATACATATACCTACATATAGTACATATATTACATATGGTGTTGCATAAAGATATGTGTATATATTACTTATTTGCAATCAGAGAAATATGATAAACTAGATCTTTCCGTTATTTATACTCAAATAATATTATATTACATGAATATACATATATAGTGAAACCTTTCTAACCGACCACCTTCACAGATCGACCACTCCCATATATCGATCGCTTTATTTGGGTCCCAACAATCCCATTGTAACCAAATTCTAACTCCCTAAGCCGACCATCTCCCTAAATGGATCACTTATAGTCGGTCCCAAGGTCGGTCGATTTAGAGAGGTTTTACTGTATGCATATGCATCTGTATATATGTATAAACCTACACATGGTATGCATGCATACAAGCATGCACGCATACATAAACATACATAAACATAGATAAACATACATGCACACATACATACAATCATGTATGCATACATAAATGCCTGCATTGTATGCATACATAAATGCATACATACATAAATACATACATACAAACACTCGTACACCCATACACAAATATTTTCAAACACATATACACATGCACACATACATACACACATACATGCATACATACACACATACATACATGCATACACACATACATGCATATCCACACATGCATGCATACATACATGCATACATACATGCATACATACCTACATTCATATTTACATACACACATACATGTATACACATACACACACATTCGCTAACAAATAAGCCCTCTTCGCCTTCTGATCGCAGGGCGCCAAGAAGCCCGACTGGGGCCAGGACGCCCTGAAGAAGGGAGCCGACCACGAGGAAAAGGAAGAAGAGGAGGGAGGGGAGGAAGAAGAGGAGGAGGAGGAAGAGGAGGAGTAGACTGCTCCTGTCGGTCCTCGCCGCCTCCGGGCGCCCCTCCCTCCCTGCCTCCCGGTACCCGGCCCACGCCATCGCCTGCCGGGTGCCGGGCGGCCGCTAGGTGGCTAGCCGTCGTGGCTGCCGCCAGCGCGCCGCCCCCAGCGTTCGACTGCTCCACTTTGTTAGTTCTCCCCTCCGCCGTCGGATGGTGCTCTGATGTCGCTGTTGTCGCGACGGCCGTCAGTGACGTCTGGGCGTCCTTGAGTGCTGCCCTTCCGGTTGTTACGGACTGTCGTCTGCTCCGTGACTATGGCAACGCAGTTGTTTTCGTTCTACTCAGCGAGGAGGGCATAAAAACATCAAGAACAATGCCAACAACTACACTACCACCAACAACAACAATAATAGCGATAACCGGTCAAACACATCGGCCTTTTCTGTTTGGCTACGTCAGCAACAACAAGATCGTTTTCATGCGACGGAAGCACAAAAAGCCAAGGAACTGCTTCTTAATCTTGAAAAGAACAGACGTTCACATACTTCGGAGTCAAGGGGCTCCCTCCCCGGACTCGTTTTGTTTTGGTAATTGTTTTTTAAGCAAATGGAAAGCGATGGAATTCCTGCTTTTTTCCTTTTGTAAACAAGAGACAGTATTAGTATTGGTTTTACTTCGACGGTCCCCGCAATGGATCATGTCTTGCTTATTAGAGTCGTTAACAAAAGAATCTTGGACAAAATCTGGTTTGCTGGAGAGGTTATTACGCAGTGGTTGAATATTAATAGCCGAAGACAATGGTTGTTGACAAGTTAGATTGTTTTCCTCTCGTTTAAATAAAACAAAATTCAATTAGAAATAAGCGATTATTAGTTAATATCATATCGATAATCAATCAGGTAATCAACTCAGCAATAACGATTTTGAATCGATCATCGTGCTATGGTTTACTAACCATTAAGATGTCTTAGTAATCATAATAACAAATAATCCTATGTGGCGAGAAAAGGAAGGAGAGGAATTTAAAAATATTATTACTCTTCTTTAATAAAGAATTATATGTATATGTTATGCTATCTACAGAGCAGAACAAATGTGGTGTATAGATAGCTGGATGCAATATATATATATATATATATATATATATATATATATATATATATATACACTCGGCGGACAAGGAACGGATATGGATTAATCCTCAGCTAAGGATTTAATGCTATCATGTTGTTTTGTGGATTTTATTAAGAAGAAAAATATGAAGAAGCAGACATGGTCAGGATAATTATTCAATTGTGCAGCCACGATTGAAATCAGATCAGTGACCTATGCAAATTAATCTCACGAAACACTGATGACGTCATTGCAGTGTTTGCAGCCGAAGGAGTACATTGTAAAATTGCACCATTTTCATGCATCTTAATTGTTTGTTCTTGCCATCGACTAATTTTGTTATTAAGGTTATTCCAGTAACCTTTCAATAATAACAACAACAGAACAAGCAATTAACGAATGCAAATCGCCAATGCATGTGTCTATTACCAATAGCTGACTTTTGATGATTTGCAATATAATGGCGCAGTATATCGTTTTAATACTGATTTTAACCAGGAAGGTAACCAAGGTAACCGATATCGATAACACAAAAAAGCAATCAATGCTTTACTTATTATAGCTATGTCCCACCGACCTTTTTAAAAAAAAAGTTGATTTCAAGAGTGCTGTACGCTCAGCACTGTTTGTCTTGGGTGTAGGGGTCGGAGGGAGGGATGTGGGGTGGGAGGGTGCGTTGGGGGGGGGAGGTCGTTGTATCGGGTATATGTCGTGAAGTCTATATAGAAGGAGAGAAGTATCCCAACTGATGGATTTCTGTGACTTTTTTTCAGATGGGCTTTTCTTATTAATATAATTCTTTTTTTTTGTATTAAAAAAATGCTATACTTAACTGTGTCTCACTACAGCATATAGAAACGTTAACAGGGAGACTATACATGTCGTGGAATCTGCTGCTGCTGGCGGGCAAATGCTGAATTTCATGTGTATTTCCATTCCTAACTGATCTATCTTTCTTTCTCTCCCTCTTTAATCTAGCTAGACTATCGGTCTAAGTACAGTGTGTGTATAATGGAATTTATGCATCTCGTAAAATAAACTAAAACCAAGAAGAAAAAAAAACCTTCATTGATTTGTTATATTTTCTTATTTTTGTAAGTTTGTTTTATTGTTGTTGAGTGGATGCATAATCCATTTATTTGTTTGTGTTGAACAGGTCAGCAGGTGTTTTGTTAATGTAGAAATGCCATCACTTCTGCCAATTTGGATTTCCACCGCTGTGTATAACTTACAGCGTCATCAAAGGCCAGTTACTCTCATACCATATCTAGGTGGTGTGGGAGGTTAAAAATCCCTTGGGTCTGTAAATGTTTAGGCTTGGGCTTTCTATTGACCAACTGCCTAATGGTGAAAACAAGTCTATTCAGACTTATCCATGAATGGGAAAAAATGAACTGAAAGTACATTGGTTACTATAAATCATACTACAGATAAACAGGGCAGCACTATGATCAAAATAGCTTTATTTATTCACAATTATTACGATTAGTATTTACAGGTCAAAATTGATATCGCTTGAAACAATCTATTCTTTAGGAGTTGTTTAAGGCCGAACCATACTCTGGGGGTATCTGTGGTCAAGCTGTGGCTATTACTGCATTAGGCAAAAAAGAAAATAGGGTGATCTTCCCCGCCCGTGCCTAAAAAAAACACGCCCATTCCTGATTCTTTTGATTTTTTGATATATTTCTTTTAAACTCTTCAAAATGCGTCAAAATAGCAGCAGTTCAACTTTAAATTTCGAAATTAGAATAGTGTTCATTGTTTGACTGAAATATTGTGTGGGTGTCCAATATTAAAAATAAAAGGTTTTAAAAATATTCAAAATAAAAACCGCCGGCCCGACCCTGATTTGTTTGATCAAAAGGACGATCTCCAACTGTTTTTTTTTATTATTTGGCCTTAGTGTCATTCCGCCCTAATGACTGCCCTCAATGATGTAGGCTAATCCACTCGACGAGACAAACAAGACAATGCACATGTATTTAATATAACTTTGAGAATATTTATTAAAGAAACAAGTCCGTAACTTCAAGGAAGTTGGGCAATCATGAATATCTGAGCTTATATGGCGACAGGGCCAATCTTAAATAGTACATTCTTAAGACTAGATAACGTGGTATTGGGACCAGGTAAGGTCAGCAGTAACATGATACAAATGCTATTGGAATTAAGACCCAATAACTGACTTGGATAATAGACAACATTAATCAATATAGTTTAACAAGATAATGACTCAAACGAACATCCAGCGCTCAACCCAGGGTGGGTGGGAGAGCGAACCTGCTGCAGCAGCGACCAGGTGAGAAGTGACTGCTAGGCATGTCATGAGACAGCAAGAAAACTGCTCGACCTAATTGCCTCGTTGAGCAAATTACCTATGTTAGCCTCGCCAACATAACCAATGACATATTAAAGACTTAGAAAGTAGTGCAAACTCTATTAACACTTTCATAAGTAAATTTGAAGGTTTTTGAACATGCCATATAACTTATGTAAGTCTACCCTTCTTTTCACCGCGTGACGTCACAGAACTAATAATAATAACAATTGCCATAAGTTATTCGAAGGTATCGGTGCTGGGCAGACCAATCCTGACCTACTGGGTTCAAACTCAAATAACCTCATTAAGATGCACCAAATAGTCATGGAAGGAATATATGATGGAATTACATGGTTAGATCTTTAAAGGAGCAGTAACATGATCAACACAACATTACTTATTCAGAGACCAGACTGGTTGGCCGAATGAGTAGAGCATCCGTCTTCTGTTTTGGGAGATTGGGAGATCCGAGCCCATGAGTTTGTCGGTTTGAATCCTGGTCGAGTCAAACTCATGACTTAAAAATTGATACTTGTCGCTTCTTAGCCTGGTGCTCACCATTATTAGGATGGGGCAAGGACTGGTTGACTCAGTGTCAAGATAATGTGACTGAGTGGGATATCAGGTCAGGGTGCTGGCAGCCTGGTTTCCCAGTGGGGCAGCATTATAAAGTTGCCATGAGTGCGCACTGTCACAAGTCGGTACCCGTCCTGATATGACCTTAGATGTTGCTAGGACGTAAAACAATAACAAACAAACTTATTCACAACTATCACAATCAAATATCCGTAGTCATAGTTTGTACATCGTATAAAGTTATATCGATATTAAATACCTCAAAACTCAATGCATGAAAGCACTAGATGTTCTCAACGTGCTACCCAGTTCACAGTGAGATTGAAGACAGGCCGAGTAAAACGACTGACTTGGAAATTGATACCCTTATTTGTGATGGATTTATTTACCATTTTCACTGCTGGGAAACACTACTCCCAATTTGATTCAAATCTTTTGAATTTTGTTTGTGTAATAATTTTGTTTGTGATACCTGGTGTTAAGCATTACTAGGATATGGCAAGGAGCAGTGAGTGGAGTGAGGAAGACCAGTTGTCTGCGGTTGAAATTTCCCCTGCCTAATCGGTAAATGACAACAACAAAAAATCAAGCACACAGAAAAGCCGACTACACCCAAAAATCATTCTGTGTGTTGATGCGCGAAAAGGAAGAAGGCAGAGGCGGAAGTGGAAAAATAGGCGCTTTATTGACGCCTCGGAAGAACATACAGGGTATACAACAGAGCAACAATAGAAGGCTCGTAAGGAGCAAAGGCAGGTAAATAATGTAAGATAGGAGCAATGTCAAGCAAATAAGTAAGAAGAGTAGATAAGTCAAAAGTTCATGTGGTATCAAATGTCAGTAGAGTGAGGGGGTGCCGAGGAGCCCTCCACCAGTAAGGAGAGGAAGAAGGGGAAGAGTTGGGCGGGTGGGTGGAGAAAATGAAGCGGGCAGGAAGACGGCAGGGAGGTGAGTGACTGAGGGAGGCCGGCGGGCGGCCTTATAAGGGGGAAGGAGTCGGCGGCAGCAGGGGAGGTGCGAAAGCTGGCGGGCCGGGGGAGGGTGAGAGGTGGCGAGCAGCGGGGGTCGCGTGAGGAGGTGGCGAGCAGCGGGGGTCGCGTGAGGCGTGAGCGCCGCGTGACAGGGAGAGGGCGGGGGGAGGAGGCGGCGTGTTGCGCGGTCGGCCGAGGTGTGGAGGCAGCGCGACACGCGGGCGGGGGAGGGTCTCTTCCTTTCCTCGCATCAAACATAATGCTTCGCATTACGACCGATGCGCGAAAAGGAAGAAGGTAGAGGCGGGAGTGGAAAAAGAGGCGCTTTATTGACGCCTCGGAAGAACATACAGGGTATACAACAGAGCAACAATAGAAGGCTCGTAAGGAGCAAAGACAGGTAAATAATGTAAGATAGGAGCAATGTCAAGCAAATAAGTAAGAAGAGTAGATAAGTCAAAAGTTCATGTGGTATCAAATGTCAGTAGAGTGAGGGGGTGCCGAGGAGAGGTAGGAGAGGGCTCGAGGCGCGCCCGAGGCGGGGGCAGGGGCAGCAGGGGGGGGGGGGCAGTGTGTCAGGTTCCCTCTGGGGGCGACGAGTGTCCGTGGCCTGCGTCGGCAGGGAGCGGGCGGCCAAAAAGGAGGAGGCCCGCTCCTTGGCGAGATCCGGTGAGGAGGTCAGACGAGGGTCGAGGAGGGGGGCAGCGAAGTCCTCAGGGCTGGGCGGTCGGGGGCGTCCCGGTGGGTCGATGAAGGCGGTGTCGTGCGGGTCCAGGGCTGCGATGTCTACGGAGGGTTCTTGGTGAGGCTGGGCTGGGCTGTGGCCTGAGGCGTGAGGTCCGAGGTGATGGTCCCCGGCTGAGACTGGGCGGCGCTGCGATCGGTGGTCGCTGGGAGGATGTCGGTGGACGGCGGTGTCGATACGGTCGGCGGCTGTGGTGCCGGCAGGGGGTTCCTTGTGAGGCTGGGCTGGGCTGTGGACTGAGGCGGGATGCCCGAGGTGGTGATCCCCGGCTGAGACTGGGCCGCGCTGCGATCGGTGGTCGCTGGGAGGATGTCGGGGGGAGTTGCGGGGCTGTCGGCAGTGGTGAAGGTGAGGCGCCGGAGGGGGCCCCCCGGGCCGGCCGGGGGGAGGCCGGCGGATCAAAAATCCGCCGAGGTGGAGGGGGGGGGCGTGGCGCTCACGGGTTTGCTTCGTGATGCAGTCGGCCTCGCTGTGCATGGTAAAAAGGCGCCTCACGTTTGCGCAGTAACCACAGACGTGACGGCGCCTGTCCGCCGCCTCACCGTGGGCCTCCCCGAGGTGGGCCCGGTCGCACGAGGCGGGGGCGCGGTTCCAGGCCGCGCAGGGGGCCCCGTGGATGTCCTTATCGTAGGCGGCGCGGGCGTCGGCTTGGACTCGGGGGATGTGGGCGCCTCGGTGGAGGGGGTCGAGTGGGCGGGCGGCCTGGTCGTCGGGCGTGGCGAGGCAGTCTAATCTGAGGAGGTTCAGCACTACCGGGTCATGCCACCCCTGGGGGAGGGTTCCGTCCGCGATCGATGTAAACACGGTCTCGGAGTACCGGCGGACGGTCGCCCAGGGGTGAATCAGGTTATCCCGGCAGACTGTGAGGTGGTGGTGGTGGAGTCCCTGGGCGGAGTGGGCGGGGAAGTCCGGATGGTCGATGAGGGTGAGGAGGGCGAGGGTATACTCGTCCTTCGTCGCCTCCCCCCTCTTCACCGGCTTCCTCTCGGGCCCTCGCTTCACCAGGTCGGAGGGGAAGATGTAGTTGGCCGGGATCCCTTTGCGCCTGGTGCGGTGCCGCGCCTCGGCGGATGCCAGGATGTCCCGGACGGCGTCGGCCGCGGAGGCGACTCTGTAAGGGGTCCGCTCCTCCTGGTGGGCCGGCGAGGTGATGGGCGGTGCTTGGGTGGAGAGGTGGCGGTACCTCTCGTACTCCGGGTGCGCGGCCCCGGGGAGGGTCGCCTGAGGTGGCGGCCGGGGCCGGGCCGTGGTGGTGGCAGGCGCCCGAGGTGTCGGGGCCTCCCCGGTGCCCAGGGAGTCGATCCGGGCGTGGAGGTCGGCTGTGGCCTGGCGATGCTCCAGCTGGATGCGCTGGAGAGCCTCCAGCACTACCGACATCTCGGAGCCCGAGGCGGGGCCCGAGGTGGCCGCGGGAGATGCCGGGGCGGAGGCCGGCGACTCGTCCCTCCCGGGATTTGGAGAGGGCCCCGGGGTGCGGGGGGCGGCCCGGGAGCCCTTCCGTCCACGTCCTTTGCCTTGCGGCATGTTGCAGCTGAGGTGGGGCAGAGGTCCGAGGTGGAGAGCCAAACAGAAGAAAATGAAGCGAACAGGAAGACGGCAGGGAGGTGAGTGACTGAGGGAGGCCGGCGGGCGGCCTTATAAGGGGGAAGGAGCCGGCGGCAGCAGGGGAGGTGCGAAAGCTGGCGGGCCGGGGGAGGGTGAGAGGTGGCGAGCAGCGGGGGTCGCGTGAGGCGTGAGCGCCGCGTGACAGGGAGAGGGCGGGGGGAGGAGGCGGCGTGTTGGCCGGGGAGGGTCTCTTCCTTTCCTCGCATCAAACGTAATGCTTCGCATTATGACCAAAGTTGCATAGTGTGATGGTTTTTTGAGTTTCTGTCATTTTGTGAAATAAATATATTAGGTTGATAGTTTTAGTCTATCTTACTTTAGTTTGAAGCAACTTTCATTTTAAATGGCTAACTTTGGAGATATTTGAAGTGCAAACATGCTAAACTATTTTGGCAAGCACGCCAAAACTCTGACACCATAGACTTCTATGGAAAAAGCTCACGAGAGAAGCACGCTGAAAATGGCTGCCAAGGTGTGGAATGCCAAAACAGTAGAGGAACGACAAATTCCTTACCTAAAAAGATACAAAAAATATCTGTGCAAAATAAGGCTAGGAAACCCCCCACTAAGCTGCACTGCAAAGGGGCATGTGATATGTCACGGCCCACCAGCGGGACGCCCAATGGAAGGTAACCATGCCAAAAGTAGCCAGATAGCACACCACACAGCTACGTACAAGCCTATGATATGTAAATAGGAGTAGGCTAGTCTAGTAGTAAGAGTAGAAAAAATAAAACACATATATGCCAAGAAAATCCAAAAATATTAACATAGATTACTAACCAGACCAACCAACTATCTATCTGCTGCTGAAATGCAGGCAATCAAATACCTTATCAGCAGCTACTGTGTGATAAGATAACACCAACACTACAGCTGGCCAGCATTGAAAACAAGCCTGAATACCCAGGTTTATATGCTATGGACAGTATAAATACAGCGTCAATAAAAATTAAAAAAAATTAAAATAGGTTCCATTGAATTGCCTCAGCATTCCCTTCTATGTATTGAAAAATGTTTTATATAAATGCACCATTATCTAAGTTAGATGTGTAGAAGCAAATCTAGATAATCGCTTTGGTTTTGAAAATTTGATGTTTTCATCGGATTATGCAGCTCTAATCCCTCCTACTCTGCAACCCGAGCCACACCCTCCCACGCCTTTCCCACCCCCTGTGTACCATACCTCATGCCCCACACGCACATTTCACACATACATCTCACCTGTCTGTATTCTCGGCATGTCAGAGACTACTTACCTATCAGTATCACAGCTACTGTATCCAAATACACACACTCTGCTTGCCTTCCCCACCGCCACACCACCCCGCACATCCCCCCCCCCCCCACACACACACACCCCTCACATCCCCCTTACACACCCCCCCCCCAACACACACCCTCACATCCCCTCCCCCCCCCCGCCCCCACACACACTCTATAAACCACGCCTCAACTCTACCTTTTTACACCTCAAATCTAAAACCCGTACTTATTATATGATTGGTTGTTGGAGTTTTACGTCCCGGCAACATCTACGGTCAGGTCAGGACGGGTTCCGACTTGTGACAGTGCGCACTCATGGTGACTTTATAGTGCTGCCCCACTGGCAGACCAGGCCACCAGGACCAGGACCTGATATCCCACTCAGTCACATTATCCTGACACTGAGATAACCTGTCCTTGTCCTATCCTATTAATGCTGAGCGCCAGGCTAGGAAGCGACTAGTATCAATTGTTCAAGTCATTCGTTTGACTCGACCAGGGTTCGATCCCGTGGGTTCGAATCCCACCATCTACCAAAACGGGAGATGGAGGCTCTACTCATAAGACCATCCCATTTGACCAATTATGCCGTAAAGATACTGCAAGAGAATAATTAGCTAAAGAATTATACAAACTACAGGCACTCATATTCGATCGTGATTTTCAGAGGGCACAACACCCCCTTTCCGTGTGGGAGGTTATGGGATCAATTCCCGCCTGAGTCAAGTGTATTTTTCTCACACTACATTGGTTGGTATGGGACTTGGAAATAATAGAACAAGGACTATTTGATTAGGTCATTGTCATGATAATGTGAGTGGGTTATTATGTCGTAGTACCAGCAGCATGGTATCTCAGTGTGGAAACACTAAATCCTCATGAATGCGCACTTTCACAAGTCGGTACCCATCCCTGATGTAACTGTATATGTTTATAGGACCTAAAACCCCAATAAACAACCAAACCTGTGAATATGCAAAGCTGGTTCGATCATAGTTGCTAAACTTTAAAGATGCATAGTCTGATGAAAGCTTTAAATGTCCTAAACCAAAACACTGACGTAGATTTGATTCTACATTATATTAAACTTAGATAGTGGTGCGTTCATTGTTAAACATGTATTGCTGCATAGAAGGTATACTAAGTCGATTTAGTAGAACCTGTCATCGCTCAAGCCTTTGGTGATCAGCATTTTGGAGTGCACACCAAAAGTAATTATGCATGTCTTTGTTTGTTTGTTGTTTTACATCCTAGCAACATCTAAGGTCATATCAGGACGGGTACCGACTTGTGACAGTATGCACTCATGGCGATTTTATAGTGCTGCCCTACTGGGAAATCAGGCCGCCGGCACCATGACCCGATATCACACTCAGTCACATTATCCTGACACCGAGCTAACCAGCCCTTGCCCTATCCTAATAATCCCAAGCACCAGGCTAGGAAGTGACAAGGATAAATTTTTAAGTCATTGGTTTCACTCGACCAGGAACCAAACTCACGAACTCACGATCTTCTGCACGTGAGTCCTGTGCTCTACCGATTCGGCCACCGCCTGGTGCATGTCTTCACTTCAAATATCCCCAATGTTAGAGTTGCATAATCCGATGGTTTTTAATTTCTGCAATTTTCGGGGATAAGTACATTAGATTGATCAATATAATCTACTTTATTTTAGGTTGAAATAACTTTGAGTTTAAATGGCAAACTTTGGAGATATTTGAAGCGTAAACAATAGCCGTGTTTACACGGGAGAGTTAAATCGCTTCATATAAATCGCCTTGCCTAGTTCGCCTCACATTCGCCGTATAAACGAGACTCTGAGGCGGATTAGGGCTGATTCGCTTCATATGATTCACGTTATGTAATCCACCTTGCCAGGTGGTTTATATGAAGCGATTCAGCTGGTTGCCGGGCGGCGATAGGGTAAAATAGCAGTGCTCGCTGGCTACAAGTAAACTAAGGGTGCTGGTTCCTGGCGCCGAAACACTTTCAAACTCGGTCCGTGTAAACGCGCCACTACATCGCTTCATATAAATCGATTTGCCTAATTCGCTTCACAATTGCCCGTGTAAACACGGCTATGGACAATTAATTTTGGCAAGCACACCAAAACTCTGACACACTAGATTTATGCATTAACAGTTTCTATTAAATTGACTCAGTATTCCCTTCTGTATGGCAACATATGCTTAATAAGTTTGCCGGTATCTAAGTTAGATATGTAGAATCAAATCTACGTGAGTGTTTTGCGTTTGGAAATTTGATGCTTCATCGGACTATGCAGTTTTAATCATTTATATTAAAAAATATCTTCTAAGTAAAATGTAAAAAAGATTATAATGATCAACATATCCATCTAAAAAAAACACCATGGTAGATACTTAAAACCATCGGATTGTGCAACTGTAACCCCTGGCATGTAAGTAGTGAAGTGGATGGTGGCTGCCAGCTTCAGGAAAGTGCTGACTGGACACATGTGTTGGTTGGTTCACCCAGGTGGACAGTGGGTATGCACACTGTCGCTAAATACCAGTACACTAGTATGTATTGTGTAAACAAAGGGACCCAACTGCAGAAGCTCAGAGAGACCCAGAGGCGGAAATCTGACTCCAGTGAGCGACTTTTATGCAGATGAGGCACACTTATGTTTTCCCCCACCGGACGCGGTGGTCGAATCGGTAAGAGCGTCCGTCTCCCGTGCTGGTAGATCGTGGGGTCGTGGGTTCGAATCCTGGACGAGTGAAACCAATGACTTAAAAATTTATACTTGTCGCTTCCTAGCCAGACTCTCGGCATTACTAGGATAGGGCAAGGAGCAGTGGAATGAGGAAGACCAGTCGTCTGCGACTGAAATTTCCCCTGCTTAAACACCTAATTTACAACAAAAAAAAAAAAAAAAAAGGTCAGGAATTGTGGAATCCCCGCTGATTCAAACCAATGACTTATAAAATTGACATTTGTGTCGCTACCTAGCCTGGTGCTTGGCATTAATAGGATAGGACGAGGACTGGTTAGCACAGTATCAGGATAATGTGACTGTGTGGGTTATCTAGTCGTGATGCCAGTGGCTTAATCTCACATGGGAATCCTGTGCTCTTAACCGAATTGACTTTACCTGCGGAAATAGCGAACACACTGGATGGGTCTGGTGCACGGGGCAAAAGCTCTATATATATATTACCCGACTTGACTTTACCTGACGTCACTTTATCAGACCTGGCTTTACCCGACCTCAATTCACCCGACCTCACTTTACCCGACCTCATTCTACCCGACCTCACTCTACCTGACCTCACTCTACCCGACCTCACTCTACCCGACTTCACTCTACCCGACCTCACTTTACCCGACCTGACATTACCCGACCTCACTCTACCCGACCTGACTACCTGACCTCACTCTAACCGACCTCACTTTACCCGACCTCACTTTACACGACTTGATTTTACACTACTTGACTTTACATGACTTGACTTTATACGACCTGACTTTACATGACCTGACTTTACCCGACTTGACATTACCCGACCTGACTCTACCCGACCTGACTACCTGATCTCACTCTAACCGACCTCACTTTACCCGACCTCACTTTACATGACTTGACTTTACACAACTTGACTTTACATGACTTGACTTTATACGACCTGACTTTACATGACCGACTTTACACGACCTGACTTTACACAACTTGACTTTACACGACCATAAAGTCGTCGTGTAAAGTCAAATCTTGTAATAACCCTGTCAAATTACGATGCATCGCGCAAACGTGCATCGACGTAGGTGATTTTTGGCCGCTACATCGGGATATGTCGCAATGCGTTGCGCATTCGTTATGCGTAGGTCGATGTACGCCGATATACAGCATCACTCGTTAAGGGGTCACGAAATGTACGACAATGCATGGGTGTTATGTATACATTAGGGTACGTTGATGTACGTTAGACATACATTAGACAAACATTCACTATGTTGCCCTACGTTAAAGGCAGTGGAAACATACAGTCAGCGTATTGACAATGTACTGACAACACATGGATAAGGTACGTCTAACGTATGTTTTGTGTTTCTCCACCATGTCTTGACGTATGTAACCTATGAGGCATAGTTCTGGTGATGGAATAACATGTATAACATTCACCAGCATTCTGCGAACGTACCGTGAGCGTAATTCGAACGTTTTTCACGGGGAGGCACATTAGCCATACGTTGGTCAGACGTTGGCCATACGCTATGTATACAGTATGTATACATCCAACTTGGCCCCCTGCGCCACAAAGTTTCATGCATCTCGACGTAAAAAAGTGATTTTACCCATTGGCCACACGCTTGCGCAATGCGTCATAATGTGACAGGGCCATTAAGTCAAGTCTTGTAAAGTCAAGTCTTGTAAAGTCAAGTCTTGTAAAGTCAAGTCGTGTAAAGTCAGGTCGTGTAAAGTCAGGTCAGGTAAATTCAGGTGGTGTAAAGTCAAGTTGTGTAAAGTGAAGTCGTGTAAAGTGAAGTCGTGTAAAGTCAAGTCGGGCAAAGTCAAGTCGTGTAGAGTCAGGTCATGTAGAGTCAAGTCGTGTAAAGTCAAGTCATGTAAAGTCATAGTCGTGTAAAGTCAAGTCACGTAAAGTCAAATCATGTAAAGTCAAGTCTGTAAAGTCAAGTCGTGTGAAGTCAAGTTGTGTCAAGTCAAGTTGGGTGAAGTCAAGTGGGGTAAAGTCAAGTCGGGTAAAGTCAAGTCGGGTAAAGTCAAGTCGGGAAAAGTCGGAAAAAGTTGGGAAAAGTTGGGAAAAGTCGGGCAAAGTCGCAAAGTCGGGCACACTCGGGCAAAGTCGGGCAAAGTCAGTCAAAAGCAAAGCGGCACCACGCATCAAGCGGCAAGAATCGCTCCAAAAGAAATGCCATCTGTCTGCGCGACGCCCGTGCGAGAACCGCGTGAGAACCGCCCACGCCAGTGTGTTTTGTTAGGCTTCTCTTTATTACATACATATAGATTTTCCCCGCATGATGCCCACGCGAGAACTGCGTGACGCCCGCGTCCAGTGTGTTCGCAGCTTGAGGGTGCGGCAGCTAACGAATAACCCGTTCCGGCGGGCAATGCCCTCCGGTTAAATGCACCCTTATGGCCGGTACACACCTACCGCTTGTGCGCGCACACCTCCCGTTTATGATCGAAAACTGCCCGTTTCGCGCACAAAAATCGCTAGGTGTGCGCCCCCAGCGCACACCTAGCGATTGCGATTCGCGCATAAAACTAAGTTTTTAGTGCTAAAAGCGGCCGTTTACGATTGCGATTCGCGATTCGAAAAACGAATCGGCCCGTTTTCAGTTTTAAGCGGGTCGGGTCGAGTCGTGAGTTTTAGTGCTCGAATCGTAAACGGTAGGTGTGTACCGGCCATTAGGAAGGAGGAGCAACCCAATTGCTTACAATCCTTGAAACTAATTTTTGGGGGGTGAAACTATTTGAAAGAAACTACCATATACACACACGTCGAGTGCTTATGTTTACATCATAGATCCCCCTCCCCCCCCACACATGCATTTTATTTTGCCTGGTTGGCAGAAGTAACCAGTAAGCTTAAACATAGTTACTCCCGCAGCCCTATTTCTGTGACAGGGCGACCAGACGGGATGGCCGAATGAGTTAAGCGTCCGTCCCCTCTTTTGGGAGATCAGTGGATCCGAAACCATGAGTTTGTGGGTTCGAACACTGGTTGAGTCAAACCAATGACTTAAAAATGGATACTTGTCGCTTCCCAGCCATTAATGGGATAGGGCAAGGACTGGTTCACTCAGTGTCAGGATAATGTGACTCAGTGGGAAAGCAGTCAAGGTGCATGCTGGCGGCCTGATTTCCCAGTGGGGCAGCACTATAAAGGTGCCATGAGTGTGCACTGTCACAAGTCGGTACCCATCCTGATACGACCTTAGATGTTGCTAAGATGTAAAACAACAACAAACAAACTTTGACAGGGCTGCTAAACAACCCATTAGAAAACCAGAAAGCACTCCCGTGTATAGACGAGATCACCATTCCGACTGCACATGCGCTGAAAACCACATTGGCAGCAAAGCAAAGGCGTACATCCATTGAGTTTGCTGATATGCGTAGGGCAAAACTTTGATTTTATTCAAAATTAATCAAAATACATAACAATTTGGCACAAACATGGATGGATGCAATATAATAATGTAATGAATATGTTTAAGACACAACTCTCCATAATTAAGCATTTTGAGCTAACATACAATTTACAGGCTGATGTTTACATCACAATTGATTAGACATAGGTAATTCTTGTTCTAAATATTAAAATGTCAAATGTGTCAACAAAAACTTGTTTCAAAGAAATATATAACCAATATCTGATTAACCCTACTCATTTTCTAGTTCTACATATGTCATTAACCATGGGATATAAATAAAAACATGAATAAAATAAGTAAAACTGACTCTGGCTATGGCTCTAACACTAGTCTGAGTGCCCAGATTTGTTTAAATCTAAATGCACATGGCATAAGATGTGCTGATTATATTCATGTAAATGCAATGGTGGATAAAAGTTTAATATCTTAATTTATTATACATATTGTTTTAGTTGGTATTCTATGTTTCAAATAAGAGCTTAGATGAACTGAAACTAACACATTTCATAGCTGCACCCAGTGTATTAGCATGTGCCATGTGCTTCTCGCGGGTTTGTTTTTCTTCCACACATCCCACAATGCACCGTGTAGCTGAAATGGCGATGTAGTCTATTGATACAGTTCATCTAGGAGACTGAACGCGATGGCTTCCCCATGCTGAAGGTCAGGAGTTCAAATACCAGCATTCAGTCAAACCAATGACTTACAAATTGGTACTTATCGCTCCCTAGTCTGACACTAGGCATTACTAGGATAGGACGAGGACTGGTTAGCACATTATCAGGATATTATGACTGTGAGGTATATTGGGTCATGGTGCTGGTAGCCTGGCCTCCCAGTGGGGCAGCAGTATAAAGTCGCAATTAGTGTGCACTGTCCTCAAAGTCGATACTTGTCCTAGTATGACCTTAGATGTTGGTAGAACATAAAACAACAACAAATGAACAAAATATGTATTGTGCACCACTGGTGATTTGGTGACCAACCCTCCGTACTAGGGTAGAGTATTTAAGCCTGTGACGCATGCCTTGTGGGTCAGACTATAGCCCTGTTTACACGGGCGATTTAAAACGCCACATATAAAACGCCTTGCCTAGATCGACTCACATTTGCCATGTAGACGCGGTTCTGTGGCGTTTTAGGGCTGAATCGCTTCATATGAAACGCCTCATCTATACCACATCGGGAGGTGGTTTATTTGAAGCGATTCAGCTTGTTCCCGGGCGGCGATAGTATAAAATAGTAGTGCGTGCCGGGAACAGGGGGAGCAGTAACTAATCGCTGGTGCCCGGCAGTGTTAGGGCCTGATTACGCCGAAATCTAGTGAATGCGATCATATTTAACAGAATTACAGACTCAAATAATGAAATTTAATTAAATTAACCTTAAATTCCAAGCGATATTAACGTAGCAGCTACATCGGAGTCGAATCGACGTGTGTAAACTAAACAAATAGCAGTGCTTGCCGTCTACAGGCGCCTGCTTGTTCCCGGCGCCGACACACTTTCAAACTCCGCCGTGTAAACACGCTTCTAAAACGCTTCATATGAATCGCTTTGTCTACATCGTTTCACAATTCCCCGTGTAAACATGGCTTATGAGTGTAACTAACAGGCGTAGGGGTACAGATTTTAATTAACATCCTGGTATTTGGGTCTTCTCTTTCTATTTTGAGGTTCGAGTTGGGAGAACCAAACTAATCACGGTTTCATGAAATCCGTGACGCATGTACCACAAAGTCTCTGTGAAATAATTAATTTTGAAGCCCTTTATATTATATTTATCAAATATTTAATTTTGCATATGCCTTCACCATCTAATATAACAGAATAAGGTTATTTCAGCTTCAATCTGAGAATCGCGAATTAATGCTTCTGGAAACATGACAACATTGTCGCATAGATATTCTTCGCAGTTGCAACCCCATTCTTTATTTTGGGTAAATATTCAATCACCTGAATATATTATTTATCACCGCCAGGGAACTGGTTTTGCAATCATTAACATTGACAGTAATGTTATTACACATATATTTGCTAAGAGACCACATGGGATGGCCGAATGAGTTGAGCATCCGTCACCCGTTTTTGTAGATCGTGGGATTCGAACACACGGGATCAAACCCTGCTCAAGTCAAACCAATGACTTAAAAATTTATACTTGCCCCTGCTTAGCCAGGCACTCGGCATTATTAGGATAGGGCAAGGACTGGTTGGCTCAGTGTCAGGATAATGTGACTGAGTGGTGCTGGCAGCCTGGTCTCCTAGTTGGGCAGCACCTTCAAGTCATCATGAGTGTGCACTGTCCCAAGTCAGTACCCATCCTGATATGACCATAGATGTTGCCAGGACATAAAACTCCAACAACCAACCTGCGAATAGATGTAAGCATTCAAAATATCATGTAAAGTACAGATTGGTCCCAGCTGAACTGTTGACAAAATGTGTCTAGTTAAGGTTTCTAGAATGTAAAGATTTCATTTAGGGCGTAATCGATTAATCAACTCGGGTCACCCGAGTCACTTTTTGGTGCATGCGCACATCCTACAGGCTCGGGTTGAATAAACGAATACGCTTGGGGTGGACAAAATGGTAGCTTAATCTAAAACTTTTTTTTTTTTCAATAACTGATATATGTACAGCAAAATAGGATTTAAAGTATTTCATGATTGTAGAAGCTGACAACTGGGTTATTAAAAAAAAGAGCATTAAAACAATACGTTGGAGTTGTACTGGTAGCTGTTATCCTACAGGTACCAGCACAGATGTGACGTCATCGCTCCTATCAAACCCCAGCCAAGAGGTGGGTTACTGGGGTCGGGTGGTTTTGCACACGGCACGTGTATTTCTCGACTCCACTCGCGGTGTTCGATTTGAAATTCCGACGACTCAGGTGACCTGAGTCGCCTGGGTTGTGTTAATCGATTACGGCCTTAGATGTAAGGGATAGGGCCTACTGGTGTATGAAAAACCTGCTAAAACCATGTGATCGGAGCTTTGACTCCCCCCCCCCCCTCCCCATACCACCCTCTGAGGATCAAGCTCCTGCTTAATGCAGCATGCTTACTTAGCGTCCCAAATCCAAGGAGAAATGCTTGACAAATCAGACCTTTCCACGAAGCTTGCGCAATGAGCTGAAGCTTGGGTTGCTGTCAACTTCAGAAGTCGACCGGACATGGTGACCGAATCGATAGATCGCAGGCTTTCCGTGTGGAAGGTCAGGAGTTCGAGTCCCAGCTGAGTCAAACCAGTGACTTATAAAATTGACACTTGTCGCTTCCTAGCCTGATGCTCGGCATTAATAGGACTGGTTAGCACAGCATCAGGATAATGTGACTGTGGGATATTGGGTCGTAGTGCCAGTGGTCTGGTCTCCCAGTGGGACAGCATTATAAAGTCACCATGAGTGCACACTGTCACAAGTCAGTACCCATCTTGATTTTACATTAGACTTTGCTAGAACGTAAAACAACAACAAACAAACTTCAGAAGTGAGTACTGAGTTCATGTACAATGAATGCAAGGCATATAATGAATAATTCATTAAATGAGAGCAATTTGAATAAAAATAAGAAAAAATGGCTATCATTGTGTGATGTTTCTTTCTATAGCTACTTGATCGGCAATGTAAACACAGGGAGCAAAAAAAGGAGCGACTATGGGACCGACTTTAAATGGTCTATTTAGGGAGGTGGTCGGTTTTGAGAGTTTTTAAAAATCATTACAATGGTATTGTATGGGCAATTATTTGGGACCCAAATAAAGCGATCGATATAGGGAAGAGGTCGATCTGTGGAAATAGCAGGTTAGAGAGGTTTTACTGTATTTGATACCTACTCAAATCCTTATACTACCTATCCAAACCCCTAATTATTACTCATATCCCTAAATTGCCCACGTAAGTCCCCTTGCGACTTAGAGCATTCCAAAATAGAATGATTATATTCTAATACAGTAAACTAATAGAAATACTAGTGAGTGAAAAAACTAACTTACAGGAAGAAAAGATAAATGGTTCTAAGGTGTCTAGAGAGTAATTATCTTCCTTGGTGCCATCTTTTTTTAGCCTTTTTGAGGGCAGCTGGACTGTACCACCTCATATAGTTTACTAAATAGATTGTATCAATTATTAATATAACTTTTCCTTTGCTATGGGAATCTGTTTCCCTTGGCCACAAATATATGATTGTGAGCTTTTTACTTTAATGAGTTCCTATTGGCACATAATTGCTTTTCTGCTTTTACAGGTAAAAGCGATCGTTTGAACAAAAAACTAACATTTCTTGCCGTGAATATGGTCTATACTGCCGATACGGCGTAAAGCAACCACCAATCAATCAATCAATTTTTTTTACTGTTGTAAATATTTGTTTATTCTTGTCAGTACATTCGGAATGGAGATGCAAACAGTATTCGGCCCAAAGATAAACCAAAACATATATATATGGAGAGAGAACAAACCCAGTGTTTTACATGACAGATAGTTTGTGCTTGGTGTTTTAAGGTAGCCAGACGGGATGTCCGAATGAGTTTCAACATCCACTTTCCATGTGGCAGGTCATGGGATTCGAACCCATGATGTTCAAACCCTGGCTGAGTTAAACCAATGACTTACAAATTAATGCGTGTCATTAACTAGCCTGGCACTCAGCATTACATAGTGTTACTAGGATAGGGCAAGGAGCAGTGGAATGAGGAAGACGTATTGTCCGTGATTGAAATTTCAACTGCTTAATCAACGTATGTAATTAAAAATATTATTTAACAATTTTAGGTATGGTTTTCCAAAGCAAGACAAATATGTAGCAAACTTGTCATTTGTGTTTGTGCTTGGTGTTTTCAGTTTGCAATGTAGCAATGGGTAGGCTTACTTTGTGGGTTTCTGTATTCGCAATGTAGCAATGGGTATTTTGTGGGTTTCAGTATTATTGTTGTGGTTTATGTGACTAATGGTGTGGAATGTGTAATCAGTGTGGGTATACTAAGGTGTGCAGTTACAACTTACACTGGTCAGTTATTTGTAGCCTGTTTAGTCTAGTGGGAGGTTTATTTGGTAGTGAATGTAGTTGTGTAGTTATAGTGGGTTATATTTTCTTTTGTTCTTGTTTAACGTCTTAGTAACATGTAAGGTCATATCAGGATGGGCAGTGGGTTTTAAGTAGTGTTAGTAATACCAGTCGAGTCAAACCAATGAGGTACACAATTTATACTTAGCCTGGCACTCGGCATTACTAAGGTAGGTTAGCTCAGTGTCTAGATAATGTGACTGAGTGGGATATCAGGTGATGGTGCCGGTGGCCTGGTCTCGCAGTGGGGCAGCACTATAAAGTTGCCATGAGTGCGCAGTCACAAGTTGGTATCCATCCTGATATGACCTTAGATGTTGTAAGGACGTAAAACTCCAACAACCAACCAACCAACCACGCCTGCTAATTAGGTCACAACTTCAATGAACGCTACCCGGTCACGTGAAGCCGTCACGTGTCCGGACAGAGCTCCCACCGACACGCCCACTCTGCGTGTCCATTCATCTCTAAAACACCGCTCCCCCCCCCCCCCCTCCCACACACACCACCACCACTTACACCTCGCCGCTATATCAGAGTCTATCTCCGATGATGCCGTTCTGCCCCCCCCCCCCCCCTCCCCTCTCCACCATCCACCCGTCAACACGCATGTATACATCCCAAACACCAGCCAGCCAGCCAGCGCGCCACCAGCCAATCAGAGCGCTCGCTCGGGGTCACATGACCGGCCTCCTCCCCCCCCGCCAGGATCATCGCGCCGTGCCGGGGCTGCCGTCTGCCTACAGCCGTGTCCCTCGTTGTCGGCCACTTCATCCCGTCGCTGCCGGAGACTGTGAAAACGCCGATACCAGTGAGTACAGAACCACAAAAACACCCCCACATACCCCGTCATCTTGTTTACATTGTGCCCGTTATGGCTACAGCGGATGAAAACAGTGTTTGAATCGGTCCATTCCTCGCGATTTGCGCCGAAGTTTGTGTTTTGTTTGTGTGTTGTTGATGTCAAAGTCAGGTGGGTTTCTGGTTCGGTGAGAGAGAGAGAGAGGGGGTGAGGGGGGGGGGGGGGGGGGGTCTGCACCGGGACCGACACCGAAGCCCTGGCCGGGGCCGGGACCGGGACCGGGGACTGATTTGGCAGGGGACTGATACCGGGGCAGGGGACTGATACCGGGGCCGGGGACTGATACCGGGGCAGGGGACTGAGACCGGGGCAGGGGACTGAGACCGGGGCAGGGGACTGAGACCGGGGCCGGGGACTGATACCGGGGCCGGGGCAGGAGCTGAGGCCGGGTGGCCGGCCGATCCCGGGGCCCCAGACGGGAGGCGATCGGCGGACGGCCGGGAGAGACCGGGAACGGGGAGGAGGGGGGCGAGAGGAGTGGGTGAGGTACCGGGAGAGGGCAGAGAGAGAGACCGGGCGACCGGGTGCTATGTGTATATGGGCCGGCTATAACAGTATGCACTTGCAATTCACACCCACCACAGCTCTCCCTCGCGCGGCTCCGCCATGCCCCTGGTGGGTGAGGCGGGAGTTAGTACAGGATGTAGGGGATGTATGTGTGTGGGTTGCAACTTGCAGTAGTCTACATCGCATCTGCAACAGGGCACTGACCTGTAGTAGAGCCAGTCTGGCAAAGGCGCAGTTCGTGGTGGGGGTCGCGGTTGGAGAGAGGGTTTATTTCTGCATCTACCTCGGCCACCTCACACCCCCCCCCCCCGCACCCTTGTCAATATCGTGCTACTCACTTCTTTCTTTTATCGCCTCTTCTTGTGTTAGATCACCAACACATTGTGTGTTATATCAGCAACACACTGTGTTATATCACCAACAAACTGTGTTATACATCACGAACACTCTCTGTGTTATATCACCAACACACTCTGTGTTATATATCAACAACACACTCTGTGTTGTATATCACCAACACACTGTGTGTCATATATCACCAACACACTGTGTGCTATATCACCAACACACTGTGTGCTATATCACCAACACACTGTGTGTTATATATCACCAACACTGTGTGCTGTATATCGCCAACACACTATGTGTTATATCACCAACACATTGTGTGCTATATCACCAACACACTATGTGTTATACCACCAACACATTGTGTGCTATATCACCAACAGACTGTGTGTTATATATCACAAACACACTGTGTGTTATATATCACAAACACACTGTGTGTTATATGTCACCAACACACAGTGTATTATATATCACCAACACACTGTGTGCTATATCACCAACACACTGTGTGTTATATATTAACACACTGTGTGTTATATATCACCAACACACTGTGTTATATATCACCAACACACTGTGTTATATATCACCAACACACTGTGTTATATATCACCAACACACTGTGTTATATATCACCAACACACTATGTGTTATATCACCAACGTACTGTGTTATATATCACTAACACTGTATGTTATATATCACCAACACACTGCGTGTTATATATCACCAACACACTGTGTTATATCACCAACCAGCTATGTATTATATATCACCAACACACTGTGTTATATATCACCAACACACTGTGTTATATATCACCAACACACTATGTGTTATATCACCAACACACTGTGTTATATATCACCAACACACTATGTGTTATATCACCAACACACTATGTGTTATATCACCAACACACTATGTGTTATATCACCAACACACTGTGTTATATCACCAACACACTATGTGTTATATCACCAACACACTAGGGATTCACCTGACCAGATTGCAGTTACACATGGTAGATCTAGAACTCTGTAAATAAATAAGTGTCGCGCAGGTGTGCTATAATAGGAGATAGTAGTAATGCATCCTAGACCAAGGCAATGCATGTAAGTTGGAATGCTGTCACTTTGACGGCTCGGATCACCCCTACCTCCCCTGTATTTTCTCTCCCTCTTCTCTTCTCCCTCTACCCTGCCTCTAAAGCGGTAAAGTAAAGCTTGTTTTACTTAACGATGCCTCTAAGTCTAAAGCGCATTGATTTTTGCATCATGGACTAAGAGCGCTGACTGGCTCTGTTTGGGTTCAGATTCCGACAGAGTCAAACTGAAGCCAATGATCAAACAAAATTAATACTTGTTACTACCTAACCTCACACTAACCATTACTAGGATATATCACAAGGACTGGTTTTGCCAGTATCATAATAATGTGATTGAGTGGGATATCGAGTCATGATGCCAGCGGCCCGATCTCCCAGTGGTGCATCACTATAAAGTCGTTCTGAGTGCGATATGACCTTAAATGTTGTTAGGACATAATACCCTAACATACATACAAAGAATCCTCCTCCCTCTCACAATCCTTTACCATCTCCTTTTCCTACCTTTCCCTCTCTATCCCTCTCTATCCCTCTCTCTGTCCCTGTCCATCTCCTTCCCTCTCCTCCCTTTCCCTCTCTGTCCATCTTCCCCTCTCTCACTCTCACTCTCCCTCTCCCCTCCTTCATTCTTCCTCTTAAACTCGTCTCCCACGTCCCCCCCCCCCCTGACCCCTTCTCAATCCCTCCCTACATTGGCCTGGTTTACACAACACACAAGAGCATTCAGAAAGGTAAAATTGTTATGGGGAGAGGCATGTGCAATGAAGTGGGGTGGGATGGGGGTGGGTGAAGGCGAAAGCCTCACACACGACGCCACACTCTTACTACTAGTTTCCGTGTGCAGTGGACCGTGAACAGTAAGGCGATTTGGGGTGGCTTGGATCCGGCCTTCAGCTTGGATCCGACAAGTATCGGGTGCAAGTGTTTGATAATCCTCGATTAACCCATAGCTTCCCTCCCACCCCCCTAACCCACCCACCCACACACACAACACACACACACACGGCCCTTGCCCCTCTCCCCGTTCTACACTATAACTTATAAGTAGTTTATGTAAAAAAAAGTACACTCGTGTCTGTACCTCCCCTCGCCTCCCCTCCTCCTCCCTCGCCTTCCCCTCTCTCCCTTCCCTTCCTTACCCACATTGCTTCTCTTTCTTGGCTCCCCTCTCTTTCCCCTCTCTTCCTTCCTATCCCCTCCCCTCCCCTCGCTCCCCTTGTCTGTTCCCCGCTTCCCCACCCTCCTATTCTCCCCTCCCGTCCCCACTCCTCTCATCTCCTCCCCTCCTCTTCCCATACCTCCCATCCCTTGCATTTCCCATTTGTCCCCTCCCCACTCCCATGCCCTCCCGTCCCCTTCTTTCCCCTTCTCTCCCTCCTCTCCCTCCTCTCCACTTCCCTCCGTCCACTCCACCCCCCCCCCCTCCATCTCCTTCCACTGCCCCCCCCCTCCCCTGTCCGCCCTTCCTTTTCAAGTTTCATCTCCCACCCTGTCATCCCCCCCCCCACCTCCCCCTCCCGTTCTCCTCCCCCCCCCCCCACACTCCACTCCCCCCTCCTTCTCCTGTCCACCCACACACGTCAGCTTCAACCCCCTCCCCTCTCCTCCCTACCTCCCACCCTCCCCCCCTCTCTCCATCCCTCCCCCCTGCCCCCCTCCCACATTTCCCCCACACTCCCCTCTTAGCGTGTTTACATGTTTACGCACTCAAACATTACTTTTGACTCAGCCAACCATTACCTTCTTTTCACTGTGCTTTGCCTAATTCAAATATTTCAGCGCACCGTCATCGAATGGGTTGTGTATATTAGTACTCCTGCTGTGGAGTAATTTAGGAAAGATATATTCTCGCAGATTGCATTTCCCCCCTGATTTATAGCCTAAGTAAGTTTATCTAGTTATCCAATTGTGTTCTTTTGCACTTTCCCGCTTAGATGACTGGTTAGCCCAGTGTCAGGATAATGTGACTGAGTGGGATATCAGGTCATGGTTCCGGCGGCCTGATTTCCTAGTACGGCAGCACTATAAAGTCGCCATGAGTGTGCACAGTCCCCAGTCGGTACCCATCCTGATATGACCTTAGATGTTGCCATGACGTAAAACTCCAACAACCAACCAAATCCATCAATTGTCCTTCCACATGTGATTTTTTTTTTCTTGAAGATTTATACTGCCTATCATGGATAAGTCTGAATGGACTTGTTTGCACCATTAGACAGTTTATCGATAGAAAGCCTGAGTCTACACTTTTTCCGACCCAAGGGATTTTTAACCTCCCACATCACATAGATATGGTATGAGAGCAACAGGCCTTTGATGACGCTGTAGGTTATATACAGCGGTATGTGATAATTAATTTAATTGATTAATTTAGTAAAGATATATTCTTGCTCCTTGATTTACTTATTTATTTATTTATTTAAATGACACTTTCCCACTTAGATGCACGTCAACTGTTCAGTGATAATAATTACCAACCAGGATTATCAGGAAGTGTTGTGTAAATGTGTATGGGAACATAACCTAGATCCCACACGGAAGCGTAAGTGTGGGGTCAGCAGGTCCCCTGCTTGGTGTAGAGGTACGGGAACTAGCGGGGGGTGGGGAGCTGAGTACAGCACGATATAGTTGACTAGAAGTAACCAGGGTTTTTTTGTTTGTTTTTAATTCTCATATACTTAAATCTGCATCATCTGATAGAAGCATTTTGCCTAGATTTAATTCTACACATTCAACTCTGACAACTATGCACTTTTTAAGTATGTATTGCTCCACATATTGGTTGTTTATTGGAGTTTCACGTCCTGGCAACATCTTTGCTCCACAGAAGAAATATCAAAACAATTTAATAGAACTTATTACTGCTGTATCCCTGCTCTTCTTCCTCTTCTCCCTCTTCTTCCCCTTCCTTTTCTTCCTCTTCTTCCTCTTCTTACACTTATTCTTCCTCTTCCCTTTCTTCCCCTTCTCCCTCTTCTTCCTCTTCTTCCACTTCTTCCTCTTGTTCTGGTTTTCCCCCCATTCTTTTTACACATTAGTTGTTTAAGAGGCGAAAGTTCAATCGCCGATAAATAGGTCTTCCTCATTCCACTGCTCCTGCTCTATCACAATAATGCCAAATACCAAGCTATGTTGTGACAGTTATAAACTTGTAATTCATTTGTTTGACTCATCCAGGATTTGAAGTAATCTTTTCGAATTCCACAACATACCAAAGCAGGAAGTGGGTGCTCAACTCATTCGGCCTTCTCCTGCTTCTTCTATTTCTTCTGCTTCTTATATTTCTTCTACTTCTTCTACTTCTTTTATTTCTCCTACTTCTCCTACTTCTATTTCTCCTACTTCTTCTATTTCTCCTACTTCTTCTATTTTTCCTACTTCCTCTACTTCTTCTATTTCTCTTACTTCTTCTACTTCTATTTCTTCTACTTCTTCTATTTCTCCTACTTCTTGTACTTCTTGTACTTCTTCTATTTCTCCTACTTCTTGTACTTCTTGTACTTCTTCAACTTCTTCTACTTCTTTTATTTCTTCTACTTTTTCTACTTCTTCTACTTCATCTACTTCTTATATTTCTTCTACTTCTTCTATTTCTTCTACCTCTTCTCCTTCTTCTACTTCGTCTACTTCTTCTATTTCTTCTATTTCTTCTACTTCTTCCATTTCTTCTACTTCTATTTCTCCTACCTCTTCTACTTCCTCATCTACTTCCCTTTCTTCATCTTGATGGCTTAATTGGGATTTTACCTTCTAACAATACCTGGATTCTTTTCAAGATTGCTATCGACTTTCAACATAAATATAATACATTGATCATTTTAATCTACTTTATTTTATCCAGTAGTCAATTCTATTTTCTAAGTTTACCCTTGGCGGTATTTGAAGTGATGGCATGCCGAATTAATTTCGGGATATGGAAATGCTGGACAGGATTTGTTTACCCGTTTTCGAGAGTAGTATCATAGCAGAAGAGGATCAAATCTAGCTACGCCTTTTTATTGTTTTATGTATTATAATGAATTGTAATAATATAAATTAACGGACCACAATCTAAGGTCTATATATTATATTATTGTACAATTGATATTACATATATATTCGGAGTCGTGCACCCACCTTGATCAGCAATGCGCGAATGGGGCTAGGAAGCGACAGGTATCAATTTTTAAGTCATTGATTTGACTCGACCAGGGTTCGAACCCATCATATAGGGAGGGGGACTACATTCTGGCATAATTAACTGCTCTTTCTCCATGTACGACTCGTCTGCAGTAGGTTGAAGGACAGTTCGAACAGCTGGATGTAGTGATGGTGATGGTGATGGTTGTGGTGATGGTGGTGGTGATGGTGATGGTGAGTGTTTGGAGGGGGGGAGGAGTCAGAAGGTGGGCATCCCCCCATCACACCTTTACACACCTGTCCGAAACTACCCCACTGAGCAGGTGTTTACCTACGTAACCATCAGTTATTATGATAGACAATACTGATGCATGTGGAGAGATGTGATGGATGACTGTCTGACCTGTCTACAACTTACAAGAGCCCTTCTCCTCCCAGTTCTCCCTCCTTTACCCCCGCACCCGCGCCCCCCCCCCCCCCCTCTCCCAGCCAACAACCATCTGGCTCCCATCTTACCCATGGATATCCTCATACTCCCGTCTCCCCTACCCACACCCATAGGTGCCCCTGTCCACACTCGTTCGTTGCTTAGGCTCAGCACACTCTAACACACAAACATATTTCCCTTGATTGTGTAGACTTTATGACCGTACGCCAACAATTAACAAAAAAAAAGTAAATAGCATACAAGATATGTGCAAATGTAAAAGCTGACATTTTTTTAGAACTTGTAAGCGTACTTCGACTGTCATCAAGAGAAACCTGAAGCTGAGAGACATTAAGACCGACTCATGGACATCACTCTCACAGCAGAGAGCTAAATGGAGAGCGGCAGTCAAGTAATGAAAGCAGTCTTTGTTGCATCACGACCGACAGCATGATGATGATGACTTTGACTGTACCAGCTCTCGTAGCTGTTACTTACCTATGTCTTTTGACATGAAATTGTACTGTCTTTTTACATGTTTATTGTTAGTTCCTATGGGGAAAGCTATGCTCAAATAAATTGTGCTCGTTTTTGCCATACTTATGGCCTTTACTGCTGACAGACACCATGTAGAATCTCCATCAATCATCGTCATCATCATCATCATCTTCATCGTGGTTGCTTAGGCAGTTAACTAGCTTCTCAGCTCACGACCAAATAGTATGGCTGAATGAGTTGAGCATCCGTCTCCTATTTTGGTAGATGATGGAATTCGAACCCTGGTCTCATCAAACTGAGGACTTAAAAATTGATACTTGTCGCTTCCTAGCCAGGCACTCGGCATTGTTAGTTCATGGGTTCGAACCCTAGTTGAGTCAAACCAATGACTTCAAAATTGATACTTGTCGCTTCCTAGCATGGTGCTCGGCATTAATGGGATAGGGCAATGACTGGTTCGCTCAGTGTCAGGATAATGTGACTGAGTGGGATATCAGGTCATGGTGTTGGTGGCCTGGTCTCCCACTCCCAGTGGGGCAGCACTATTAACTCACCATGAGTGTGCATTGTTACAAATGGGTAGCCGTCCTGATATGATCTTCGATGTTGCCAGGATATAAAACTCCAACTACCAACTTACACACGTTGGTGTGGTGACCGACAGTTGTGAGAAATAGGAACCGTGTCTAATAATAGACCACATCTCTGCTGTTGCACCATGTGCTCCTGGGAATTCACTTTAGCTTTCCCCCTGGAAATCTCATCGTCCAGTTCCGCCAAAAAGATACAACGTGACTTTTGTAAACTGCCCACAGCAGTATGCTCACATATATTTAATTAATTCATATACTCTGCAAATTGAATTGATAATATATGAATGCCCCAGAGTGTTATCTTTTGTGGAAGGTGGTGGATTATCTAGACATATATATTGACAGTTACTGGTGACATTTATTAGTACAAGGGCCCCTTTGGTATTTAGACCCACCATTGCAGCGTACAAACTTACGACAAAGCTCAGCTCCTAAATCTACCCTTTGTGTGTACAAAACAATATTATCGTCCAAGCATTAGACACCTGGCTATGGATTCCACAATTGATTGGTTTCGACATCAGGAGTTTGGCAGGTAGGTGTGTGTGTGGGGGGTCCTATCTTCAGGTGAGACACCTAAATGATGTTGAGTCTATGGAGTTACCAACGATTAATGTGTATCTTAGGATATACATTCTCCTGTGAGGAGAGTGGTAGTATCTTCAGATTGGTTCCGCTGTGGCTTCCAATGTGGCTTCCGCTGTGGCTTACATAGTGGCTTCCACTGAGATCTTCATTGCTTATGGTAAAGCGATCACTCCGTTGAGATTGCTGTCAGAGCAAGGGTAAGAACACAGAACACAACTATGTTCCTGCACTTCTAAGAGAATTTGCAATACGGTTGGGTGGTTGTTGGAGTTTTACGTCCTGGCGACATCTAAGGTCATATCAGGGCGGATTTACAATATAGACAGTGCCTGGAGATTGCTATTATTAATATTTAACGACTTTATCTTCAACAATTCACACTATTATTATTATTTAACTAGTTCATATTCAACAAAAACCGGACATGGTGGCCCAATGGGTAGAGCACAGGCTTCCCATGTGGAAGGTCAGGAGTTCGAATCCTGGCTAAGTCAAAGCTAAGACTTACCAAATTGATACTCATCGCTACCTAGCCTGGTGCTCGGCATTACTAGGATAGGGCAAGGACTGGTCAGCTCAGTGTCGGGATAATGTGGGAAATCAGGTCATGATGCCACAGCCTGGTCTCTAGTCTTAGTGAGGCAGCACAATAACGTCGTCATGAGTGCACACTGTCACAAGTCGGTACCCATCCTAATGTGACCATATATGTTGATAGGATGTAAAACCCCCAACAAACAAACTATTCAACAAATCACAATATAAATGGTATAAACTGAACTCAGTATTAGCTCAGTATCAGGATAATGTGACTGAGTAGGATATCAGGTCATGGTGCTGACATCCTGGTCTCCCAGTGGGACAGCGCTATGAAGTCACCATTAGTGCGCACTGTCACAAGTCGATACCCATCCTGATATGACCTTAGATGTTGCCATGATGCAACACTTCAACAACCAATCAACGATATGCTCTCATGCATATTTAGGCACATGCATTGGTATACAGTTAAATATCCTTCGACAGCAGTAAGATAATAGAACAATAACTAAGCAACCATTGGTATAATACTTCAGCATGGTGAACATTTCACTCTATTGATGGATATCCTTTATATTGAGTGTATACATTGACCAAAGAATTCTTAGGATGGTATTTTATTACTATTTACATATTAAATAATAGTAGCATTATGTATTATACACCCTCTATATTGTTATTTATTAAACTCGAACGAAGAAGAGAACTAGACGGAATGGCTGAATTGGGAAGACTGCTGGCTGGTTTCCCGTGCGGGGGGTTGTGAGTTTGAATTCCAAACAAGTCAAACCAATTGCTTCCAAATTTAATTCTTGTTGCTACCAAAGAGAATGTATGACAAGACTCAGCACTTTCCCGTGAAATACAGATGCAGTGGTGCCATCCCACGGCAAACAAGGTGTGCATTAAATGGCAATTAAAATGTTATATTTACATCATCATCATGCTGTCGGTCGCGATGCGACAAAGACTGCTTTCATTACTTGACTGCCACTCCCCATTTAGCTCTCTGCTGTGAGAGTGATGTCCATGAGTCGGCCTTAATGTCTCTCAGCTTCAGGTTTGTTCATGAAAGCTGCCTGCAAAAGTGTTGAAGTGCTGCTGGCTTTTGAAAGTTACCAGCGGCACTCTCTCGGGGAGCAAATAGAGGTTTCACACCGGCAAGAACATGTCAAGACAGGCGCAAAACTATTTGTCCCTGCAGTGGCTGGTCGGGAGATGTTGGGAGTTCCATACATCAACCGCCCTTGATGCTGCCACAGTGACATGGTTTTCTGTTCAGGGTTTGCTCCCTTAGCCTTCGGTTCTGTCAAGAACCTGTACCACAAGGCAGTGGTTTACAACTCTGCAGGGCAGGGGCATCAAACTCCCTGAGGTATTGCAATACCTGCATACCATCATATTTACACAGCGCATATATCCCACTGTCTCACATACTAGTTCACCGATTCAGTGGACAATTATTTTCAATACACCATAAATAGTAATAATGTTGTTTTCATTATTAATATTAGGAGATAATACACTATAATTGTCATACATTGTCTTTGATGGTACAGCAGTCAGGGTAGACTAGGGAACCTGTCTCTTTGTTTCAATGGTACATCAGTCTAGGCTGGGCTAGGGAACCTGTCCAATTGCCTTGTTTGCCATTGGGTAGCAGCACTGCATGATTATTTCAGAAATTCCCAAAAGAATGTGCTGAGTGACGCATCTTGTCATACACTGTCTTTGTTGCTTCCTAGCCTGGCACTCAGCATCAATGAGATAGCTAAAGGACTGGCTTACTTAGTATTGGCGTGACTCTGTGGGATATGTCATAGTGCTGGCGGCCTGGTCTCCCAGTGGGGCAGCACTATAAACCCACCATGAGTGTGCACTGTCACAAGTCTGTACCCATCCTAATATGACCGTAGAAGTTGCCAGGACGTAAAACTCCAACATCCAACCAACCAACCGACCCCCCCCCCCCCCCCAACACTTACACCCCTATGAATGAAGCGGTGGCGGCAGTAGATGGGGGGAGGGGGGGCGGGCTGCTTCCTGCCAGGTCCCAGCAACCGGAGACCGGCGGCCAGCAGCGGGCGCCTTGCATCGCTCCGGGCAGCGCCCGGTGCAGGCGGCCACGGGGCCCGGGAGGTCGGTCTGCCCCCGAGGAGCCTGAACCAGCCACTGCCAACACGGCCACAAGTCTCTCCTTCAACCTCTTTACCCTTCTCCAACCCATAACCCCTTACGCCTCCCATCCCTCTTCACTCCCAACCCCCACACCCCTCAACCCAACCTCCAACATCCAACCCCCAACTGCCACCTCTACACCAACCCTTACCTCTACCCCAACCCCCACACCCAACCCCAATGTCCACTTCCACCTAAACATCATCCCGAACATACAAATATATATATACATATATGCACATATTATTCCATACACATATGCACATACACTCACTCCACCACATATGTACTCACTCCACAATACAATACACCCACTCCACCATACAAGACACTCACTCCACCACACATATACACTCACTCCTCCACACATGCACACATATTCACCCCTCCACACTTAGAAACCTTTCCTCTCACTGATACACACATACACTCACACTCATCCACATTTAATAGAAACCTCCCGTCCTGAAATTACCTTAGATGTTGCCAGGATGTAAAACTCAAACAACCAATCAACCAGTCAACACACTTAAAGACGTTTTCTCTCGCTCATACACTGATATGCACTCTCTCATCCACACACACACATACATACTAACTCCTCCACACTTAGAAACCAACCTTTTCTCTCAGCCATACCAAAGACCCTATAACACTAAGACGACTCACTCCCTGTCTCTCCCATGGTAATGTAAATTTTGCAGTGCCATCTTGTGGTGGGTTTGATCAGCCTGGCTGCCGGCTGGTGTTTCACATGTAAACACATAGGCCTACAAGGCGAGAGGGTGAGTTGAAAATTTAAAAGAGAGAGATTTCCTGTCATTTGGATTTGGCCGATGTTGAGCCTACTGCCTGGTCCACACCTCCTTCTGCCCCGTCCTCTCTCATTCCCCTGCCCTCCTCCCCCCTCCCGCCATCCGCTCCCCGGACCCTGATTCATAAATATATATTATATATATATTATATATATATATTACACATATAAGTATGTCTCTTTTCTGCTGCGACTACCACTATGTATGAGACCACATTTAGTGAGGGTGGCCGTTAGGTGGTGGTGCCACCAGTAACATTAGGGAAATAATCACACAGAACGACAGAATCTCCCGTACATTTATAGTGACATAATTCGCTATACCTCATATATATGCGTCATTCTCTCAAATTGGGCACAAAAGTGTGACATGGAAACCAAAAGTGAAAACCTTCCAAATAATAGCTTAATCCAATGTCCTATGAAGGTTTGCATGTTATGCAAAACCTTCCAAATAATAGCAAAAATCCTTCCAAATAATAGCCTAATCCAATGTCCTATGAAGGTTTGCATGTTGTGTATATGTCAGAGTTTAAAAAAATTAGTTTCACTTTTTGAATTAGATCTTATACAAATTAATCAATACATTAATATCACTCGTGTAACATGAACATCAAAGACACATCCAGAACCTCATTTTAACATATACAACATAGTCAAACAAGATTTGATTGATTACTGTTAAGCAGACAAGGTTATGACTTAGAAGAAAAAAGTTGAAAAATAAGTTGAAAAAAGCTTTGGCTACATGTATGGTGTCAATGTGTAAATTTTCACATTTTCACTCTAGCGCAAAATCATACAATTATAATTTTGATATCTTTTGTGGGATAAATTCAATACATGTAGAACTGCTAACATACCTAATAGACAGAGGCTACAATTATTATTTGCCTTACTATCAATAAAACAAAGAGTTAATTATCAGCATCGTAATGTGGAGACCAAATATGTGGTGCCCAGTTTTGGAGAATAACCCATATACATTTGTAACACCTCTCTAAATGGACTGATCATGGGACCGACTTTAGATGGTCCCTTTATGGAGGTGGTTGGTTTAGAGAGTTTTATTAATCTTTACAATGCTATTGTATTGGCGATCGTTTGGGACCCAAATAAAGTGATCGATATAGGGGAGTGGCCGATCTGTGGAGGTTAGACTAGAGAGGTTGTACTGTATATATAAGCTCTGATCATGCGTAATAATTTACGGAGATACATGGCTCTTCCCACACACTCCCTTCCCTGGAGGCGGATGTGGGATGACCACTTTTCCCACTGTGTGCCCCCCTCCCTCCCCCCCCCCCCTCCCACACACAGACACGCACTCGCGTGTTGCTGGCCGAATGAGTTGAGCGTCCGTCTCCTGCTTTGGTAGATCGTGGGATTCGAACCCATAGAACCTTGGTCGAGTCAAAGCAATGAAATAAAAATAAAAGATTATATTTGTCGCTTCCTAGCTAGGCGCTCGGCATTAACAGGATACGGAAAGAACTGGTTGGCTCAGTGTCCGGATAATGTAAGTGGGATATTGGGTCATGGTGCTGGCAGCCTGATTTCCCAGTGGGGCAGAATTATAAAGTCGCCATGAGTGTGCACTGTCACAACAAGTCGGTGCCTGTCCTGATATGACCTTAGGTGTTGCGAGGACGTAAAACTCCAACAAGCAACAAACACTCCGGTCTGGGAGCCCGACTTCTGTAAATAGAAGAGCGTACAAAAACAATTTAGCAGAACATGTTACTACTGAAGCCTATGTTGTCAGAATTTTGGCAAGACCCCCAAAATTAATTTTGCACGTTTTCACTTGAAATATCTCCGCAGTTAGTCATTCTAAAGCAAAGTTACTTCAAACTAAAGTAAGATAGATCATAGGTGTATCTCAGAAAATAGCAGAAAATCAAAACCATCGGACTATGCAACTTTAAACTGGAATGTGAAATTCGCCACAAAGTAATTAGGGCCTGCGTCCCTGTGAACTGTATCCACTCTCCTCAGTGGGTTTCTTTGAAGCGCTTCATCGCTTGAAGCCATTCGTGGCGTTCTCTGTGGCGGAGTGGTTAGAGTGTCTGACTTTTTTCTAGGTCAGACTCCTAATCTGAGGGTCGGCGGTTCGATTCCCCGTGCCCCCAGCTCTGCCAATTTGGATTTCCACCGCTGTGTATAACTTACAGCGTCATCAAAGGCTGGTTGCTCTCATACCATGTCTATGTGGTGTGGGAGGTTAAAAATCCCTTGGGTCGGCTCGGGCTTTCTATTGACCAGCAGTGGAATGAGGAAGACCAGTTGTCTATGACTGAAATTTCCCCTGCTTAAACAACTAATGGACCAACAAAAAATATAAAAAATCCAGCACAGCTCCTAATTTAATGCTACAATAGTAGCTCTTAATGCTGAGAACAGATTTAAGAACAAACTACAGGCGCTTGGCGATTACAACACTATTTCTTCACATGAACCCAGTGTTGCAGTTTCCGTGGCACACCAGTTTGCGAGGGACACATCGCTTCTGCGGATGCGTCAAAATCGAACAGCATCGTCATTAACCTTATAAATTTAATATAATGTTTTTGGTAAAGATGTTTTCTATATGTGTACCAAACGATTTGTTTCTAGGTGGTGTGGTTTTAGAGATATTTCACTTATTCTGTATTTTCTGTATGAAGATTGCTCACGACCATTGACAATGCCTTGAGTTTGATGGTACGCGCAGTGCAAAACGTTAGTTTTATACAAAATTAATAGAAATCCAGATCCCCAACCATATCAATTTAATATAGTCTTTTTGGTAAACATGTTTTTTATATGTGTACCAAGCGATTTGTTTCTAGGTGGTGTAATTTGAGAGATATTTGACTTTTTCTGTATGAAGATTTGCTCACGGCCATTGACAATGCATTTGAATGGATGTGTCCCTCGCAAACTGGTGTCCCTCGGAATCCGCAACACCGGTATTAAAAACACTCCTTAAAGCTGCACAGTCCGATGAAAGCATCAAATTTTCAAAACTAAAATAATTATCTAGATTTGATTCTATATTTCTAACTTAGATACTGATACACTTATAAAGTATGTGTTGCCAAATAGAAGTGAATGCGTCTCTCGAAATACTTTTCTGGTTTCGCAAATATTCCACACAGAATTAATGTTGGCGCAAATACAATAGGCTTGTTAGTACTACAAATGTGTATCCACACACAGCACAGACTCTGCATCATGTTAGTCATTATCACTATGTTGCCATGGCAACAACGTCAGATTTACCAGACGCGGTGGCCGAATCGGTAGAGCGAAGGCCTCCCCCCATGTGCGAAATTACGAGTTTGATCCCCAGTCGAGTCAAACCAAAGACTTACAAAATTGATACCTGACACTTTGTAGCTTGGCGCTCGGCATTAATAGGATAGGGCAAGTACTGGTTAGCTTAGTGTCAGGATAATGTGGCTGAGTGGATTTCAGGTCATGGTGCTGGCGGTCTGATTTCCCAGTGAGACAGCACTATAAAGTCACCATGAGTGCACACTGTCACAAGTCGGTACCCATCCTGATATGACCTGAGATGTTGCCAGGACATAGAATTCCAACAACCAACCGATCAGATTTACTAGAATTTTGGCGGTCACCTCCATGTTGTAGCTTACAAGTTACATGTCGGACTATTAGAGTTAAATGGAGTTAAAGTTTCATAGTCCGATAGTTTTGAATTTCTGTCATTTTACTAGATTAATATATATTTGGGTTGATCGTTATAATCTACCTAATGGGGCTGTCACATTACGACGCTTCTCTCCAACGCGCGTCGACGTGTGTCACTTTTTGGCGAAACATTGGGAGACGTCTGGAAGCGTTACGCGCGCGTCGGTACATGTTAATGGACGGCGACGGTCGGCGAGGAACACCGGCGCGTGTCGTGGCGCGTCGAAAGTTTTGTGCTTGCACAAAACTTTTGACGTTCGACGATGCGCGACAACGCTCGGGTGCGAACGTTATGGGGACGTCAGAAGCATGTCACCATCACTGGAATAATGTTATGCGAACGCTAGGCACACGCCACACGCGCGTGAGGGTCATTCCCACAAGTTGCACCAAACTGTTGCTTTGTTGTTTTACGTCCTAGCTACATCTAAGGTCATATCAGGACGGCGCGTCGATACACTTTGGCCACACGCTACCAACACGTTGTGCCGCCACCGAAAAGTTGGACGTGTCTCGACGCGTACAACTTATTTCACGCGTTGGCAGCGCGCCGGCGAGAAGCGTCATAATGTGACAGCACCATCACATTAGTTTGAAATAAATTTGATTTAAGATTATTAATGTAGGCGATATTTGAAGCCTAAACATGCACAATTAATGCTTACCAAAACTCTGATCCCAATAGGCTTCAGCATTAACAGGTTCTAATACATTGACTTAGTATGTATTGCCTTCTAGGCAGCAACAAATAGGTCATAAGTGCACCATTTATCTAAGTTAGGTAGGTCAAGTCAAATCTAGATCAGTGTTTTGGTTTTGAAAATGTTATGCTTTCATCGGACTATGCAACTGTAGTGGTTTGCACTGACCTCTCAGGCAAGGAGACCCATATACGTGTGGACGTGGATAGGGTGATGACATCAAGGAGCCTAGGTGGTGTAATGGCTAGCACACTATCCCCCCGGAATGCAAGAGTTGTGGGTTTGATTCCTGCTCTAGGCGCAATATTTGGCATTTTCATCACCCCATGTCAATCAATAGTTCCGTCCTCTAGTCGAGGGTTGGATGCAATGGTTCTCCACTTGTCCCGATGGTGTGCTGTTCTGATATACTGTGAATAATTCAAGCCTGTCCACTGTGAAATGTTTGTAAACCATGATGTTCTTGGTCTCCCTCTCCCTCTGCTGCCATACACCTTCCCTTCCAACAATGTACGGTATATTGAACTCTGATGAATGATGTGGCCAAAATAAATAAGTTTCTTTGTCTGTGTAGTGGCAAACAAGCTTTTCTTATTTTTAATTTTTCTCAGAACTTTTCGATAACACAACTTTAAATGGAGTCGAAAGTCTCATTTTGGGAGAATGTGAATGTCTGTTAAATGCCTTTCATTTTTTTTTAACCATAAAACCCTGGCAGGATAGATTTGTGGTACAGTGTCCAATTTCCGTGATGAAGGTCATGGGTTCCATTCCCAGCTGAGTCAAGCCAAACAATTTTATACTTGACTGACCAGAAGGGATAGCTGAATCGGTGCGAGAGATGGCTGGCGTCCCGTGCGGGACGTTGTAGGTTCAGACCCCAACCGAGTCAAACAAATGACTTATAAAGTTGATACTTGTCACTACATAACCAGGTGCTCGGCATTACTACGATAGGGAAAGGATTTGTTAGCTCAGTAGCAGGATAATCTTCCCGAGTGGGACATTGAGGTGATAATGCCGGCATCTTAGTCTCACAGTGGAGCAGCACTATAAAGTTCCCATGAGAGTCCACTGTCACAAGTCGGTACCTGTTCCTGATATGACTTCTGGTGTTGCTATGATGTTTTGAAGTAAAAACTTCAACTGTGCAGCATACTTTACGGAAAAGAGCCTACATGGATGACCTCGCACTTGGGAAGCAAAATGCTGTACCACCATTAAACCACAATCTATTCTCTAAGGGTTATTTAGGGCCTAATCAAGACTGGGAGCCACTGTGGTTAAGCTGTAGCTACTTACACCCCTATCACCCCAAACTAGTTCTCAAAACGTCCGACCACGTTTTAAAAGGGGCTGTGGTCTCGGTAGAACATGGTTGCAAGAAAATTGTGGGCATGCTCAAAGTTCTGGAGCACCATTCCGTTCTACCCTATCCATTCCATTTGTAAAAAGACCATAAAGAGTTGCTACTATGTCCATTCCGTTCACACACAGTTTGAGTCCGTTCAGCCCAATTTTCAAGTACGTAGTGAGAACTAGTTTGGTGTGATGGGGGTATAAGGTACACTGCAATGACCCATTTCAGCTGTAAGTGACGTGAGCCCGGAAATGCTTACAATTACACACGTGGGTGTTTGTTGTTCTTTTACGTCCTAGAAACATCTAGGGTTAAATCAGGACAGATACTGACAGTGTGCACTCATGGTGACTTTATAGTGCTGCCCCACTGAGAGACCACAAGCACAGTGGCCGAATTGGTAGAGTGCAGGCTTCCAGTGTGGGAGATTGCTAATTCAATTCCCGGTCGAATCAAAAAAATGACTTACTTAATTGATACGTGTTGCTTCCTAGCTTGGCGCTCAACATTAATCGGCTAGGACAAGGACTGGGTAGCTCAGTGTCAGGCTAATGTGACTGATTGGGAAATCTGGTCATGGTACTGGCAGCCTGATTTCCCAGTGGGACAGCACTATAAAGTTACCATCAGTGTGCACTGTCATAAGTCGGCACAAATCCTGATATGACCTTAGATGTTGCCAGGATGTAAAACTCTAATAACCAACTAACCAACCCACCGGGAGACCAGGCCGCTCGCACCATGACCCGATATCCCACATGGTCACATTATCCTGATACTGTGCTAACCCGTCCTTGTTCTATCCTATTAATGCTGAGCGCCAGGCTAGGTAGCGACAATTATCAATTAGACAAGTATCGAACTAAGACATGTATAGACTCATGGATCACTAATTACACAGAAGGGTTATAAAGAAGGAAGTCATTGCAACAGAGTTCCTTCCAAAGAAAATACCATAAAGCCTACTTTGACAAATAGGATCTATGTAAATCCACCGTTTCCTTTCATGACGTCACAGAATCGGCTATTTGAGATCCAACCTCATAATATAAGTAGGGACTCCTCTCTCTGTTGACGATCATTACACAGACTATTACTTGGCCATTCTTAGTGATTCTAACTGCAATGCCATTAATATTTCTAGAATTTGAATATGTTGTCAGCGTATAGCGAATCCTCATTTAAATACAGTGAAGTCCCTTTATTATGTGCTCCCATTTAACGTGAATTCGGATACAGCGCGATGATTCATTGAACCCAGAATTCTTTAATTTGAACTGTAACCCCGATTTAACGTGACCCAGATTTCTTTCGCGATCGCCTAATAATATGGACCTGAGCACTCGTGTTATAACGGGGTCATGCTGTAATACTTGTGAAATCAGGTGACAATACCTTTAACCAAAAAATATAAGTCACTAACCACTCGATGAATTATTTGTAACCACCGGAAGTATTTTGGAAGTTGCTGTTCCCGCCTCTCTTTGAGATCACAGAGAGGGTGCTGGTGTCAGATGGAACTTCCCCCCCCCCCCCCAGTACTCCTACCTTCCCTCACAGGCACAGCCCTTGTCGATCGCTCTAATCACAACACCCTTGCAATTCCTGCGAGCTTAATTTGACCAAGATGCCTCCGGCTGCTAGGGGTGGTAACCTAGCAACCGGGAAACAACGTTATCATGTGAGTTGTGAAGGCCTACTGGCTCATCATCTCATGGCTGGTGATGCTTTGGCAGAAGTGCAGCTTTGGCAGAAGTTGCAGGTATGTAACCCACATGTGGACTCTGTTAATAAATGTTAACCACATAAGTGAATGGTTGTTCATTATCACTACCAAAGATATACCTTACCGGACGCGGTGGCCAAATCGATAGAGCACAGGCCTCCCATGCTTGGTTTGACTCGATTCCCGGTCGAGTCAAACCAATGACTTACAAAATTGATACTTATCGCTTCCTCGCTTGGTGCTCGGCATAAATAGGATAGAACAAGGACTGGTTAGCTCAGTGTCAGGGTAATGTGACTGAGTGGTGTATCGGGCCATGTTGCTGGTGGTCTGGTTTCTCAATGGGATTTTACATCCTGGCAACATCTAAGGTCATGTCAGGACTGGTACCGACTTGTGACAGTGCACACTCATGGCGACTTTATAGTGCTGCCCCACTGGGAAATCAAGCCACCATGACCCGATATATATTTTATATTTATATATAATTTACTTAGAATGTCATTGTATGCTTAATTTTGCATGTTTACACTTCAAATATCTCTGAAGTTAGCCATTGTAAATCAAAGTTACTTCAAACCAAATTAAGATAGATTATAGTGTTCAACTTGATATATTTATGTAAGAAAATGACAGAAACTATTGGACTATGCAACTTTAAATAATTGATTAATTTATTAGATAAATTCTGCTGCGAAAAGCAGAAGTGGAGGCACATACCAGCTGAGTACAACGACACACAGGTGGCGCCACCGGCGCATGTGGGGTTAACCAATGACCGTGATATGATATAAGTAACAGTGCATATCATGCAAATAATAATGGATCATATAAAGAATAGAGATATTAGGATTTGGTTTATCATATTAAATTCCTATCGTTAATTTTACTCACGTAACATTTTATACAGCATGTATACATGTGTTTATTTACTATGTATATAATATAGAGAGGGAGAGCAAGTTGAGTGTCGGTAAATTTAAACAAGATAAAGTTCATAATCGGTGAAAGCTAAATCTTTCTAAACCAAAACACCTATTTAATCGTACTAACACCCCCATCACACCAAACTAGTTCTCAAAACATCCGACCCCGTTCTAAAATGGGGTAGAATGTGGCCGCTGACAATTTTGAACATGCTCAAAGTTCTAGAGCACCCTTCCGTCCTTGCCATCCATGCAGTACATAAAAAGTTAGTAAAGCATTGCTACTATGTTCACTACTTGCGCACACAGTTTGAGCTCGTTCGGCAACATTTTCAAGAATGTAGTAAGAACTAGTTTGGTGTGATGTGGGTATTAGCTAACTTAGATGTTGTTACACTCATTAAACACATATTGCAGTTTGGTGTTCCTGTGGGATAAGCAAAGCCTACACCAAAATTACTTCAGCATGTTATCACTTCAAATAGCTGCAAAATCAACGCCCTTAACAAAAGTTATATCAAATAATGAAAAGTAGATTGTCGCAGTCAATGCAGTCTGTTTATCTATACACACACACTGCTTCTAGCCCATCTATTATCTTCTATAACCTTTTGTACAAAATAGATGATTGGGTCACAGTTGTTCACTATTAGTATTATACAGATTTAGGAAGTTATTTGCATAGGCCTACATAATTTGATAAAGTTGCTATAGTAATACTAATACAAAGTAATAAAGACAATTCAATGGATGTGAAATGAATAATAGAGAGTCTTAAGTTACAGAATTAAAATTGCATAAGTCGATGGTTTTGAGCTTTTTCCTAGTTTTCGTTTTTTCATTTTTCTTTCTAATTTTCTTTATATATTTTTTGTATAGATAAACAGACTGCATTGACTGCGACAATCTACTTTTCATTATTTGATATAACTTTTGTTAAGGGCGTTGATTTTGCAGCTATTTGAAGTGATAACATGCTGAAGTAATTTTGGTGTAGGCTTTGCTTATCCCACAGGAACACCAAACTGCAATACGTGTTTAATGAGTGTAACAACATCTAAGTTAGCTAATACCCACATCACACCAAACTATATATATATCTACATACATTCAGATAGCCTGTACACCCATCAGTACACGTGTGTTTATGTGCTGTACAGGTCTAGCATGTGGAAACCCCACCGAAAATACCCCCACCTCGCCCGCCACCAGTACTTTGGTATCTGAGCCATTTGCCATGCCGTCCACTATTTTTGTCGGCCCCTTCTGAGCAGTTCAGAGCAGCTCCCCTCCACTTCCAACTTCCCGGTTACCGTGGCAACGCGGGTGCCATGGAAGGACGATGGAGGACAACATCGAGAGTGGGATGGGTGGGGGTGGGGGGATACAGTAGAGCTGTTAGATGAGGCAGTGGCGTGGGAGGTGAGGGTGGAGTGGTGGGAGGAGAGGGGAGCTGTTGGTAAGGGTGGTGTGGAGGGAGGGCGATGGCCACAGGATTGGATAGTAGTAGCTGGGGAGGGGGTGGGAGGGGGTGTGGGGGGGGGGGGGCAAGAGAAGGGAGGTCGTTGGCCACAGGAAGGGGTTAGTACGACTAGTAGTAGCTGGTCCGGCTTTCCTCACCCACCACCATCCTCCACCAACCTCCCCCCCCCCCCACACACACACACACTCACTTCTCCAGCAGCAGCAGCAGCAGCGGCGGCGGCGGCGGCGGCGGCAGGAAGGCTTTAGTCGATGTTACTATATAAGGCGGGCCGCGCAGCCGTCCTGATCAACTTGCGCAGCCAACAAGAGGTTCGGGGGTGCGGGCGTAAGCGGGCGGGGGGAGGAGCGCAGGGGACGACGGGTAGGATTTATTTAGATCGCTCACCGCTAGGGGTTGAGCTCAGGGCAACCAGAGGCCAGTTCTGGACCGGTCTATTCCGCTTCCGGGAGGGGTGTTTCGGGCGGCGGCGGTTGTTTGTGCTAGGGTTGCTGCATTGGGAGGTGCTGAAGGGTGTTCCAGGAATTTGGATCCTTCCTTCCTTCCTGCCGACGCGAAAGAGAGGCGACGCTGTGCACGTAGGTAGGGGTGAGGGGTGGAGTGAAAAGCCGGCACGCTGTCTGACTATTACTGAGGGAGGCCACGTTTCAGGTTTTTTTTGTTATAGTCAAGCGGTGGGAGAACTGGGACTCTACCATAGGGACAGTGTAGATGTATGGTAGCGGCCATAGACTATGATATTGACAGAGCTTTGCCACATTCCAATTAGATGTATGTATGGTTGGTTGGTTGGTTGTAGGAGTTTTATGTCCTGGCAACATCTAAGGTATATCAGGACTGGTACCGACTTCTGACAGTGCACACTCATGGTGACTTTATAATGCTGCCCCACTGGGAGATCATGCCGCCAGCACCATGACCTGATATCCCACTCTGTCACATTATCCTGACACTGAGCTAACCAGTCTTTGCCTAATTAGATGTATATGTATATAGGGTAAGCAGCCAAAGGTTAAAACAAATATATATATGTATATATATATATGAGCCTGTCTCAAAAGATGATAACTCTTTTTTTTTGTCCATTGTAATGATTGACACAAAACAGCCCAGAAACGGTTACACTGAAAACACAAGGACATATGCTTCAAATCAATATGTATTCTATTGGGATTATGAAACACCATGTAAAAAACAAATCAGTTTATCCTGAGCAAATGCATAAGCAGATAGTATGTTGATCATTACAATGGAGAAACTTTTGTCCCATATTGCTTAGCACCTTTTGAGACAGTATCATATATATATTATATATATATGATACTGGCTCAAAAGACAGCCACCAACCTACGAACATCGACTGGTTCCCAAACTACTCTGTCACTCACTCACTCACTCATTTTATTCCACTCATTCTCACATACTCATTGTATCCCTCACTCATTCTGTCCCTCACTCATTCTGTCATTCACTCTGCCCACACAGACAGGGGTAAGGGGGGGGGGGTCTCAACCGTAAGGAAGCTTCAGAACAACTGAGCTTTAACAACCATCAACCCCCCGCACCCCCCCCCCCCCCACCCGCGATCCCCATCCTAGAAGCGACATGGGAATGGGGGAAGGGGAGCCCATCATGGCTGGAGGGTATGAAGTTACGCACAGGAGCTGCCTGTGGCGCGGGGGCGGGAGGGGGCAGTGGGGAGAGGCCGGGGGGGATGCTCGCGCCGTCGGGAGCTGCTCTGGAGTAGCTCAGAGTCCGAGTCGAGCAGAACGGCAGCGGACCCCACTCCTCGTACATTCCATTGCCCTCGTGTGGTGGGGAGTGCACTGTGTTCTTCCCGGCTTCACTTCTCACAGCACACAGGAGGAAGGAGGAGGATATTGTAAGGTTGTAGCGTGCGTACATCATTCAGGTTGGTGGTTGGGGCAGTGTGTACTAGATTTATGAAACACTATTAATAATGATAATAATAGCGATAATAATGATGGCGATGATGATGATGATCATTGCAGCATTGTTACCACAGCGGTACCCCATGCTCATATGACCTTAGATGTTGCAAGGACGTAAAACTCCAACAACCAACAACAGCGGTACCAATTGACTCAAAGTTAAAACCAAACTCTAATAGAATCAATTATGTGTGTTCCTTGATTTTTAATTGTGTTACTTCCGCTTTATGCATAGCCATTATGCGTGGAGATAAACCATGAAAAGAAAAAGTGTGTGTCTGTGTGTGTGGCTCCCGTGTAGCATTAGACAATCCAAGATGGCCGCCATAATGGGAAGTGAAGTAGCAATGGTTGCTGCGGTCATCTTTTGCATATATATATAATTAAGACCGACTCATGGACATCACTCTCACAGCAGAGAGCTAAATGGAGAGCGGCAGTCAAGTAATGAAAGCAGTCTTTGTCGCATCACGACCGACAGCATGATGATGATGATGATGATAATCATGTGCAGGCTGAAGGGTTCTAGCGAATGGAAGTAATTGGATCCCCCCACGCCCCCACCCACCCCGCCCACCATTATTCCTGTCCTGGAACCAACATCTCATTGATTCACTAATAGATAATTAATTAGTGAAATAAGTAAGTAGATTTTGGTGTTGACATAGCATTCATTAGCTTAGTGCAATTAGTTATCTTCATTTATTGCAAATTAAATCCGATTGATATTAGGGTTTCATTGTTTGTTTGTTCATTTTGTTACTGGTTAATTTGTGTGTCGGAGTTATTAAGAGTTAACTGTTGTTTTTCTTTCTTTTTGATTTAGCTGTTGGCATTTCTATTGGTCTGTTCTGCTGTGATTATACACATTGGAGGAAGGATTGCGACCATCACAGCCCGGAGTAATACTAATTGGATTATCTGAGGGAAGCTATTCAGGCGACCGAGGCCGAGGAGTAAATTTGAATGTTGCTGTAAATTTTGGTGGATTTTACGCTCGGTGGCAATCAATGACCTTGGATTTTACCTACGTCCATCCATCCGTCCATCAATACATACATACCATACATATACATATACAAATACATACATACCATTTGTCATCTTCATCATCATGCTGTCGGTCGTGATGCGACAAAGACTGCTTTCATTACTTGACTGCCGCTCTCCATCTAGCTCTCTGCTGGGAGAGTTTGTAGATACATACTTATGCATTATATATATCCAATGACTGCTGAGTCAAACCAATGACTTACAAATTTATACTTGTCGCCTCCTAGTCTGCCGCTCGGCATCAATAGGATAGGGCATGGACTGGTTCGCTCAGGGTCAGGATAATGTGACTTAGTGTGATATCAAGTCATTGCACTGGCAGCCAGTGGGGCAGCACTATTAAGTCACCATGAGTTTGCACTGTCACTAGTTGGTACCCATCCTGATGTGACCGTAGATGTTGCCAGGACATAAAACTCAACCAACCAACCACACATACATATAATATATATACATACATACTTATGCATTATGTATATATCCATCTACTGCATATGATTTACCCGTTGAATTCTGGACTGTGTGAATAATCTCTGTACAGTTATCCCTCAGAGAAATGCATGACCACACACGCCGAATTTCTATTCGCGATGATGTGGGTGGGACTATTCTCTTTCCCTGGAGACACACTGACAGCTCTTTGTTTCTAGATTCATCTCTCAGTCTTACTAAGGCATGGGATCTATGCCGCCGCCTACTCTTATAAATAATGTCTTGTCCTTGGTCATTGTACGCCGACCTTATATTTTATATTCATTTCCTGGATTATGAGTATATCAAATATATGGTCGGTGTCTATATGTATATATGTAATATGTATGTATATATATAAAAATATCTGGTGCGAATGGCCATGAAGCACATCAGTTAGGGACGAAATGAGACTGGTGGCGGTGCCACCGGTCCATGCATGGAGGTGAGTAGGAAGCACCCCGATAAGCAGTTATGACAATAATAATACAGTTCCCTTCTGCTCCTTAATACTAGCATAATACTTATACATCACATACATAGTCAGCAGGAATCAAGGAGAACAAAGTACAGCACCATAAGACACAATACAGTCGAGGTTCATTTTCTTTTAGCAGGAGTGAAGCACTCAGGAACTGGTGGTAGTTCAGGAAAGAGGCCCCAGGTGGCGCCATGAGTAAGACTCTTACTAAGAGTGGCCGGAACGGGCAGTTCGGCGAAATAGAAATAACGATTATCTGCATTGTTTATATTCACATAATGGATTATATATATATATATATATATATATATATATATATATGGATAATGTGCCTGAGTGGGATATCGAGTCATGGTGCCAGTGGCCTGATTTCCCAGTTGGGCAGCACTATAAAGTCACCATGAGTGCATACTGTCACAAGTTGGTACCCATTCTGATATGACCTTAGATGTTGCCAGGACGTAAAACTCCAACAACCTACCCTTGGTAGGTTCAGTGTGTAGCCAGTTCGATTCAATGTGCGCATGCGCATTGGTGTGGGGAGTGTTTATCACCCTGATGGTGTCGCTGCCTGCCTGCCTATTCCTAGAAGTGCTTCTGGGAAGGCCGGCCGGAGGCGGTGTATGGCAGGGTGTACAGGGGGGACAGAGCAGCTCCGGGCAGCTGCGAGTTGCTCCCGGCACAGTTATAAATAGGTCAGGTGCACTTGAGGATATTTATGTAACACCCGAAGACCTGCCCGCCACCGCCACCTATACTACCCAGGTGGGGGAGGGTGGATGGGAGGGGGGGGGTATAAGGGGGGGGGGGTTTAAGTTAATACATCATTATTGAATAGGTATGGAAGTGGATATTGTTGGGGGGTCTGAGGGGGGTGGGGGTGGGGAGATGTATGTGACTTTGTGAGGTGGGGTCTGATACTATAGCAATGCTAATGGTAGAACCGCTATTCAGTACAACTGAATACATTGTTCGAGACCAATTCTGATTGTTTGCAAAGGTGGATGCTCGTTTCTCTGCTTCTCGCTACTGTGAACCTACCCCATAGTTATTTATATTAGATCTAAGGTTATTTATGGTTTAAGTATACATTTATTGATATAATATAGCCAATGTTATATTCATATCAGAGCCAAATATTATATTCATATTAGATATATTGATATTGTGTATAGTATACAGCTGGTCAAAGTTTAATACTATTATTCCTACTATTAATTAGTTATGATATATATTACATATAATGTATATTCTATATTCTATACATATTCTATATATATATATATATATATATATTATGCACAGTGCAAATGATTAATGATGGCCATTCACTCACTATTCTCACATTATATTCCCCTATCTCTTTGGATACTCATCCAGAAGCTTGAGTTGAACCAACATCAGGTATGTTACCAATTATTTTTCTTTAAAAAAATTATATATTAAAGTAAACAACAAAAACCCAATTACTGCAATGTTACATGATGCCCACATGAATACGAAGCAGTATGGACTTGCCACTGGCGCTACATTCTCCAGTCTAAGACAATCAATGGAGGATATTTTGTTTAAATGACTATTTGGTCTGTAGGCGATATTAAAGCTGCTTAGTCCGATGGAAACATCAAATTTTCAAAACCTTAACAATTATCTAAATTTGATTGTACATATCTACCGTAGGTAGTGGTGCACTTATTAAACATGTGTCGCCATATAGAAGGGAATACTGCAGCAATTTAATAGAAAATGTTATTGCAGAGGCCTATGGTGTTAGAGTTTTGGCGTGCTTGCCATAATTAATTTGGTATGTTTGCACTTCAAATATTTCAAAAGTTAGCCATTGAAAATAAAAGTTACTTGAAACTAAAGTAAGGTAGACAATACCGATCAACTTAATATATTGATCTCAGAAAATGACAGAAACTCAAACGCATCGGACTATGCAGCTTTAACCGAGCTATGATGAGTATCTCCGAGCCGTCTCCCCTTACCCAACTTAGGCAGGATGAGGCGAGCCCATCTATAAATAGCGAGCAGCTCAGGCAAACTGCTCCTCCCAGCTCGCCCTCTGTAAAGAGTCGCCAGTGTGTGTGTGCATGTATTTATATACATCTGTATCAACTAGCATAGTGTATGTGTGTGTGCCGTCATCTTCAACGTTCATGTGGGCATCGCCCACCCTACGTACAGGCGCCCATGAACACCCGGCGGTGCAATTGAGCTAATTGGGGGATGTGTATTAATCAAACTGCATGGCATTGTGTTGATGAGACAGCTTTTCCCAGCTAGATACCCTATATGAGACTCATCCAACTGGTCGGTCGGTTCCAGTCTGCAATTAGGTTGGATTGCGGTTGGGGATTATTTTTTTTAGTTAAAAAGAAAAATCCTTCTTACCTATGTATTTGAGATTACATGGGGAATCTAAAATTTAACTTGATTTGAAGAAAAGTGGGTTAATAAATGTTTAATTCCTATAATGTGGGGTTTACGGCCCTCATAATTCTGCAGGGCGTAGCGACCTTGGTGTAGCCTTAATGGACGCACACGCAGTCTTTCCCCTCTCTCCCCTTTCACCCACATATCGTGCGTTAATTGCTTATTGTCATTCTGTTCTTAAATGTCCGATTGGAAATTAGATGGGAGAAATCATCTATATAAGACTACTCCTGAGAAGTTCTAGGTCAGTAGGTCAGGCTAATCTGAGCGTGTACAGCTAAGACAAAAGAGCAAAGTCAAATATAGAATAGACCTCCGTCATGAATCAGCCACTCTGAGTTATTTGTAAATGACGAAACATCTATGAAGGCTTATTTTAGCGATTGCTGCCCCTGCTTTAAAAATTATATCTTAAAAGAAGAAATTTGTTCATCATATTCATAGTCACCATAATAGCAGCCACATAGAAACATAAATGAACAGCATTAATCATATAAGTATTCAAGGACTCATTGGTGTTATATCATTTAGTTATACAGGTCTAATCGGTAACCGCGCCGGCCGGCTTCCTGTGTGGGAGGTCGGGGGTTCGAACCCCAGCCTAGACAAACCATAGACTTAAAAAATGTATATTTGTTACCTAGCTAGGCACTTGACATATATATGAAAGGGAAAGGACTGATTGGCTCAGTATCCGGATAATGTGACGGAGTGAGGCAGCACTATGAAGTCACTATGAGAGTGCACTGTCAGTGTCACAAGTCGGCACCTGTCCTGATATGACCTTGGATGTTGACAGGACATAAAATCCCAAGCAACAAACAAGCAATGTAATTTAGTATGTTTTGGTTTGGAATATGAATAGAATGTAGAAGTATATGCAGTTCAACCCGATTTTTCTAATCAGATATGGATCTAAGCAATTAATAGCTGAATAGTGAGATGACCATATTGGCTATATATCTAAAAGACTATTTCAGACTGAGCAAACTAGCTGTTATTACAGATTGGAAGTTATATCTTCTTCACTGATAAGAGATTATTTATTGTGTATATAATATATATACTCTTCAGTGTCTAAACATATGTGTATATGTAGGCCTATACATGTTATTAGAAATAGAATATATGTGTATATATATATAGATTATATCAACATATCATTGCTAAACTTATTATAGACTGTATTATTAATTTCCCCACTCATTGTGAATTGCATAAATCCTCCACTCACAGAGTTGAGACGTAATGGATCGAAGGGTGGCTGAATGGAAATGAGGTGGGGGGTGGTAGTCGGGGTGAGGTGGAGGGCGATAGCCACAGAAAAGGTTAGTAATAGTTAAGCAGGTGATGGAGAAGGCCAAGAGCAGGGAGGGTAGTGACCACAGTAAAGGTTTGCAATAGTTAAGCAGGTGATGGAAAAGTGCAAGAGCAGGGAGGGTGGTGACCGCAATAAAGGTTAGTAGTAGTTAGGCAGTTTGAGGGCGCAGGAAGAGTAGGAGATGGGAGATGATGGCCACCGGAAAGGTTAGTAATAATTAAGCGGACGATGTGAGCGGGCAAGAGGAGGGAGGGCGATAACCACAGTAAAAGTTAGTAATAGTTAAGTAGCCGATTGGAGAGGGCCAGAGCAGGGCGGGCGATGACCGCAGTAAAGGTTAGTAATAGTTAAAGCTACATAATCCGATGAAATATCAAATTTTCAAAACCAAACCAATTATCTACATTTGATTCTACATATCTAACTTAGATACTGAGGCATTTATTACGCATTTATTTCTGCGTAGAAGGAAATACTGAGTCAATTTAATAGACCCTGTTACTGCAGAAGTCTATGGGGTCAGAGTTTTGGCAAGCTTGCCAAAACTAATTTTCCATGTTTGCACTCAAAATATCTCAAAAGTTTACCATTTAAAATGAAAGTAACTTTGAACTAATGTAACTTAGATACTAGTGATCGATCTAATATATTTATCTCAGAAAAAATACCGAAATTCAAAATCATCGAACTATGCAACTTTAAGCAGGCAGGCAAAGGGAGAAGGCAAGAGGAGGGAGGGTGATGGACACAGTAAAGGTTAGTAATAGTTAAGCAGGCGATGGGAAAGGGCAAGAGCAGGGAGGGTGGTGACCGCAATAAAGGTTAGTAGTAGTTAGGGAGTTTGAGGGCGCAGGAAGAGTAGGAGATGGGAGATGATGGTCACCGGAAAGGTTAGTAATCGTAAAGCCGATGATGGGAGCGGGCAAGAGGAGGGAGGGTGATGACCACAGTAAAAGTTAGTAATAGTTAAGCAGGCGATTGGAGAGGGCCAGAGCAGGGCGTGCAATGACCGCAGTAAAGGTTAGTAATAGTTAAGCAGGCAAAGGGAGAAGGCAAGAGGAGGGAGGGTGCTGGCCACAGTAAAGGTTAGTAATAGTTAAGCAGGCGATGGGAAAGTACAAGAGCAGGGAGGGTGGTGACCGCAATAAAGGTTAGTAGTAGTTAGGCAGTTTGAGGGCGCAGGAAGAGTAGGAGATGGGAGATGATGGTCACCGGAAAGGTTAGTAATCGTTAAGCCGACGATGGGAGCGGGCAAGAGGAGGGAGGGCGATGACCGCAGTAAAGGTTAGTAATAGTTAAGCAGGTGATGGGAAAGGGCAAGAGCAGGGAGGGTGATGACGGCAGTAACGGTTAATCGTTAGGCAGTTTAAGGGCTTGGGAAGAGTAGGAAATGGGAGATGATGGCCACTAGGATGCTAGTAATTAAGCAGGTGAGGGGATGTGGGGGTGGGGAGTGTCATGGAGAGAGGGCCATGACCACAGCAATGGTTAGTAGTTGGTAGTAGGTGGGGAGGTAATTGGGCAGGGTGGGGGAGACATGTGATGGAAGTCGGGGCACAAGGATGCGATGGCCACAGGAAGGGTTAGTGGCACCAATGGATGCGTCAGATGGCGCGTAGCATATAAACACTGCTACAGATGTACAGAGCGGATCTAAATGTGCTCTGTGACCTGGATTCACGTAGTAGACACGATCTGACCTTTAACTTTGAGAGGTCGGCATCAAATGTCAGATGCGAGACGAACCTTGCTACATAATAAATTGTCTGGGTGTTTTCCCATCCGAGGCCCTGGCTGGCACTGTGTCATAATGTCTGGTGCACATTTGTTAGCGTCTCCTATATCCAGGGAAATGCGCAATGAGGGTCGGGACAGAACAATTGCACTCGCACGCATATATATATATTTTACCTCGGTATACAGCCTCAGGCTAGGGAGAAGGAAGCACATCCGGGTCCACCAATTAGCAAAAACAACTCACGATTGGATTACGTTTCATTGGTTGTCTTGTAGTCGCAGTATAATTGAAGTGAGTTTGGTTTGTCCCCTCCATGGCTTCGTGGTATTCAAACTCCCACTGCACCATGGTTGTTACACTGTGGTCGCACTATGCTTTCGGCCAGATTTTACCATGTAGTACTCAGATTGTAGTCCAAACTATGAGATCAATGCGAACATGGTTGGACTGTGCTTGTTTCTGGCATGCACTGAGGTTTCACAACACTACTACTTTAGTGTAGAAACCACAGACTGACTTTACTATGGAACAGTACTTACTCCCTGTTTATGGCATAGCTGCACTCTAGTTACATACTGGTTTCACTGTACTTGTTACTGACCTGCACTGAGGTTGCACTTCACTTGCACTATATAGTGTATTTAATAATTCAGTGACAAGTTGAACTCAGGGGCAGCCACCTTGTTCGATAAACACTACAAACGTAACAGATATTGTTCTATGTATTCAACAGTGAATTCGATGGGATGTTTGAATGAGTTGAGCAGGTCATATGTTTGAACCTTGGCCGAGTTAAGTTTGAACCCTGGCCGAGTTAAATCAATGACCTTTAACAAAAATGGTATTTGTCGCTACCTGGCCTAGCAGTCTGCATTACTAGGGTGGGGCAGGGATTAGTGAAATAAGGAAGCAATGAAATTGTTTGCAGTTGAAAGATCCCTTGCTTACTCAACGAATGTAATAAAAAGAACAAAAGGCCATAGAGTATTGTAGCTCTGGATGGCAGGAACTGGGGATAGTGGTTGTACTGGATAGCTGTCCAGGTGGCGCCACTAATAGTTCATATTTTGTGGGTGTCTGGCAACAATACAAAGCATACAGTAATACAATCGTACTTATCTTCAGAGGACAACTCTGCATCTAGATCATTGTTGTCCTGCCATAGCAGGTGTTCAGATGAGAAAATTACAATTAGATAAGATTGGAAGTGGATGTATGTGATTTTACCTGGGACTAGAAAGAGGTTGGTTATATAGAGGAGCCTTTCAAGTTTCAGTAACAAGTGGGGAGACCAGATGTTGAGAGGTTAATTTTTACTCCGATGAATGAGATGCATGAAATAAGACTTTCCAATGGGAGGAGGTGGGTGATCAGCTAAGATGTGGCAAACATGAACACAGCTCATGACCTTGTCAAATAGTTTTGCAAAGTGATAACTTCCATCTTGTTGTTCTCAGAATATATCGATTGATTGGTAAGGAGGTCATACGTCCTAACGGCCTCTTGGACAACAAAATGATTGATATGTATCGACATGTGACAATGCACACTTGCGGAAGCCTTGTAGTGCAGCCCCACTGAGATACTCCGCTGATGGCACCACGACCCGATATCTCACTCAGTCATATTATTCAGCATTCTAACGCTGAGCCAACCAGTCCTTGGTTTACACCAACAATGCCGAGCACCAGACACCATAGTGACTAGCGTCCTTTGGTTTTGTAAGTCTTTGGTTTGACTCGGATGGGGATTTGATCCCTCGACCTTCCACACAGAATGCAAGCACCTTACCCACTCAGCCATCACTGACCGTAGAGAGTGGTATCGGGTTTGACTACCCCACCCTACACGTTCTATATATAATCCGCAGATGCCTTTTAGAGAGAAAGATAGAGAGGAACATATAGAGAAAGAGAGAGAGAAAGGGAGAAAGGAAGAGAGAGACAGGCAAAGTAAGTGAGAATGTGTGTGAATGACAAAAGATATATATTATATTAATATATATTAATGTTGATATTATATTAATGTTGGCTTCGATTTTGTTATTCAACTGGATTTTCATATCTGAATGAAAATATAGGTCCTGTACATTTAAAGTTATAGCTGGGAGCAGGGTTCTGGGATTTTGGGGCTTTTTTTCTCAGTATCTGATGTGTTGTTAAATTAACTGTGAATAGAAATGAAATGATATGAGTTTACAGCATTTGTTTTCACTTGCTGCCGATAAAGGATTCAGATCATGTGATAAATCTAGCACACTCGGCTCGAAGCCCACACATATGTATCAGAGTTTACAGTAGTACTATTATGAGCTCCAATACACATCGCTTATAAAGTTTAAAGCCCCTGTCACACATCACCGGATTGGAGGAAACGGAAAGAAACCGAACAAAGTCCATTGATAGTCCAGTTTGTGTCAGTACAAGTTTTGAACATGCACAAAACTTGGACCAGATGCCACCGGATTGACGTCTATGTTTCTTGATGGTTTGAGTCTGTTTAGTCCGCTTAGCATCCATTGGCTATCCGTTCATGTCCGTTCGTCCAGCGGCCTTTGACACAATATTGCAACATTTTAATACATTTTGATACTTATGACGGCCGGACTAGACAATTCTGTCCGTTGCTCAATCCAGTGATGTGTGACAGGGGCTTTAGATAAATATATTAAGTTAAATCATTATAAACTGCATTACTTTACCTTTGAGTAACATTGGAGATATTTTTGTCCAGCATCAAAATGCTGGACATCGTAGGCTTAAACAGTGACAGATTCTATTAAATTTAATTCGTTCAATGCAGTAATAAATGTTTAATCAGTGCACCAGTATTGAGGCCAGCTATATAATATAGGATAACATCTAGGTCAACCTTTCATTTTGACACTGTGATGCTTTCATCGGACTAAGCAGCTTCAGAATGAATACAGAAATCCTTTCCATTGTGATCATTGTACCCTTTACTACAACTTATCTATTGTTAAATCTTTTTTTAAACTATTTCTTTGCATATATTTTATTCCGTATTTCAAACCCCACTTTCGACAAGGGAGAAATTATTATTTTAGATGGAACTTTGTGTCAGAAAATATAATGTTCATGCCATTTCACAATCTTAATATGAAGATATCCATTGGACTATTACTAATATGTATAGTTAAATAAATGTTAGAAAACTCAATTTGGCAATACTTGTGTTCCAAGGTCTGCTGGGCACTCAAGAAGAACTGAAGCTGCGACAAAGCATGGTAGATCGCAGCTTCAGCTTGGGTGTTGGGGAGACAGTGGTATTCGATCTAATGTCAACTATTATTTTTTTTGGTCCATTAGTTGTTTAAGCGGGGGAAATTTCAGTCATAGACGACTAGTCTTCCTCATTCCACTGCTGGTCAATAGAAAGCCCGAGCCTACACTTTTACCGACCCAAGGGATTTTTAACCTCCCACACCACATAGACATGGTATGAGAGCAACCGGCCTTTGATGATGCTGTAAGTTATACACAGTGGTGGAAATCCGAATTGGCAGAGCTGGGGGCATGGGGAATCGAACCGCCGACCCTCAGATTAGGAGTCTGACCTAGAAAAAAGTCAGACACTCTAACCTCTCCGCCACAGAGAATGCCACAAAGTAAGAGCAATTTCACTGTAATCTACATTAGAAACATTAGGCGAGTTCCCTACAAGGTTTGGTCATCAGGAGGCATGTGCTACGTGCAAAATTAATATTAAAGTTGTATAGTCCGATAGTTTTGAGTTTCCATCATTTTTCTGAGATAAATATATTACACTGATCATTATAATCTACTTTACTTTAGTTTGAAGTAACTTTCAGTTTAAATGGCTAACTTTTTTTAGATATTTGAAGTGCAACCATGTCAAATTAGTTTTGGCAAGCACACCAAAAGTCTGACACCATAGACTGAAGCAGTAACAGGTTCTATTAAATTGGCTTAGTATTCCCTTCTATGCAGAAACAAATGTTTAATAAGTGCACAAATATCTAAGATGGATATGTATAATCAAATCTAGATAATTAATTTGGTGTTGAAATTTTGAAGCTTCATCGGACCATGCAGCTTTAAGTATAGGGTTTATAGTGAATGATAGGGCCCAACGGAGAAACAAACCAATGACCAGTGTGTAAGCTGATGCTGCGACCTGGCATGCTAGGTCGCAGCTTCTGTTCTTCCTGAAGGAGCAGTGGAACTCAAAATACCCGTATTAATAAAATGATATGCATTGTGCAAAAGGCAACAGTTGCCCACAACGACAGCTACGATAAAGAAAACCTCACAAGTTGTAATATGCCTGAATTGAATTAATCAAATGGTGCCTAATTAGATTTACAACGCCGATTCATTTCTTGCTGTTTCTAGGTTTTGTAAATACAGTTTTCGACAACTAAACCGCCAACATGTCTGACGATGAAGACGTTGTGTCAGGGTAGGCCAGCCTCCCTTGTAGATGTGCAGCATGTAAACCCTAACCTTGAACTCTGAACCCTGAACCCTGAGCCAAGTGTTACCTTCACACAGGCACTGCCAAGCGATGATCGTTGCTTTTACTAAGTATTGCATAACTGTACAATCTAACAGACACCACCAATCTCCAGATAGATACATGGTGTATATAAACATATGTAAATGTATACCAGCATGTTTTAAAGCCAATGTAGACACGTAGTAGTTTCATTTTTAAATATCGTAAATTGATGGTGGATGTCGTAAATTGACATGTCGTAAAATTAGGTGTATATAAACATATGTAAATGTATACCAGCATGTTTTAAACCAATGTAGACAAGTAGTAGTTTCATTTTTAAATATCGTAAATTGATAGTGGATATCGTAAATTGACATGTCGTAAAATTAGGTGTATATAAACATATGTAAATGTATCCCAGCATGTTTTAAAACCAATGTAGACACCGAGTAGTTTCATTTTTAAATATCATAAATTGATAGTGGATGTCGTAAATTGACATGTCGTAAAATTAGGCAATCGAGGATCTTTGTAATGACACCTACTGGATATAGTGGCAACTTCTGCAAAGAAATTTCTGATTGTGATGCTCTTTAATATATTATCCACCCATATACCCCCGAAAACACCTGCTACAATTAAAACTGTGGAGTGTGGGTTAATAGTATATTATTTACCATTCTTTTTAACCTATGCATTGTTTATGCATCCTAAAGAATATATATATTTGTTTTTGTTTTATTGTGTGTGTGTGTGTCTGGGAATGTAATTTCAAGGAGATATCGAAATGGATATCTTATATTGTGTAATTCCTCTAAAGATGGTGGGATAAGACATCGTGTGACATGACGTCAGAATTGATTGAATTGTCGGCTGTTGTCCGGGGAACATGTTGACCCATGCTGATATCACCAGCTATAGATGATGATGCTAGCAAAATGACACAAATACCCTATCCTTATTAATGGTCCGAATAGATATAATATAAACTCCCACACTAATTGAATATATCTTAGTCGCTGCTGCTAAAACTATTTTACGTTGTTAGAAAAATAACATATCCTGTCTTATTTTCGTTCTATTCCTAAATGGAAGTCATTAACTGTAATAATGTGGACTTGTGTGTCGTAAATATGTCAAATGTACCTGTTTAATGAACGCTAACTTGAAATAATAACAAAAACAATAACATGACCATGCAACATTTTATTGAAAAAAAAGCAATTTCTCAATCAAGCCGTTAGCAAATCTCACATTAAATATCTCGCATAATACATGAATTTAACCTTCTTTTTTTGTTAAACGCGTCATGCATTCAAGAAAGCTTACTATTTGCCACTAATTCTCTGTTTTAATTACTGTTCATTTCTCGTTGAATTGATTTTGTTTTGTTCACTAATCTTATTACCTGGTTTAATATGTTACTTTATAACAGCGAGGAGGAGTATGTTATATTTCCTATTGGCATGTAAACTTTATTCAGTGCAGTGCTTTTGTAGTGCAAGCCTAGTAGTGTAGGCCTAGTAGTAAAAGCCTGGTAGTGTAGCAATGTAGGCCTATTAGTGCATTAATATAGGCCTAGTAGTGCAGTAGTGTAGGCCTACATTACTAAACTAAGTAGTGTAGGCTGAGTAATGCATTAGTGTAAGCCTAGTAATGCACTAGTGTAGGCCTAGTAATGCATTAGAATAGGCCTAGTAATGCATTATTGTAGCCCTAGTAGTGCAGTAATGCAGAGCACATTCATTTTCTTTATAAATTAATGGAGTATCAAACCAAAAGAGCATTAAATCCGTAATGCTAGTTCTCACAGGCTTAATTCATTACCAATCAGTAACAAACATGTCCCACTTAGTTACAAATTTAATCACAGTGAAACCTCATTTTTTTAACAGCTCGCTTTTCGAACAAATCTTCCTCATTTCCTCTCCACCTTCCACTTACGTTATCAAGTCTCATGTGTACATGTAAGATGGAAATTAAATTGTCTATTTTATTCATAATTATTGTTCATTCATTTTGCGCAAGATTTTATGCATATTCAAGGGTAAAATAAAAATGTAAGCTTTCATTCGAGGGTCAGGAACTGAGTAATCCATTTTCCATTGTTTCTTACGTAAACATTGATATTGGTTTACGAACAACATTTAGGAACGAATTATGTTCTAAAACCGAGGTTCACTGTGTTAATGATGTTTCACACGAAGCAGTGATAAAATAGAATAGTGTCATTCATTGATCGCCTCGCGACATAGCTGCACTTTATTTATGCCGGATGTGCTTATTCACCATCATGCCAGTGGAGGGCTGGTCCATGTTTTATATTCAATACTTCCGGTTGCTGTGCATGTGGTTTGACAGTCTCATTGTGCAGTGTAGTGACATTAGTGCATTGGGTGTCATGTAGCACTGGAAAGGCCTGAGCTAGTGTTGAGATGAGAGTGTCAGAACATGAGAGTGTTGCCTCGAGTGCCATATCTGCCCAGATGGTGTTGTGTACCTAGTAGAATGGTATCAATAACTAGTAAATGGTGAACTAAATATATGTGGTATATATAATATATATGGTGTTATGAATACTTAACATGCGATGTGAAGTGAACTGCTGTGATGTGACTTGAATAATTAAGGAAGTAGTGTTTTCTTGTCCTTTTTTTATTTCATTGCTAACAAGACTACTAAAATAACTGCCAGAAATGTGTATGCCTACTCTGGTCCGATTACTATAGTTCTTATAATGCTATGAAATCACAACCATTAATTATCTTTAAATCAATTTTAAATGTTTTAATTAATTAATATTAAAATGAATATTAAAATGGTGAAGAATAATTCTGTATATAAATGAATGTCAACAAAACCTAATAAGTTTCTAAACAACAACGACCATACATCCCACCTCAGTTAGTAGTAGTGTGTTGTCTATTTATATTGTGTTTCACCCTTGTATGGGGGAAAGCACAAACTAAAGCCCCAGTCACACTATGACCAGCGTGTGACTGGGGTATAAATAAACCTAAATAGCCTTGTTCACTTTGCGTCCACGCATGTGCGGGCAGTACTTTTTTTCTGGTCGCAGTTACACTACCGGGCACAATTCTAGTTGTGTCACTGAAGCATTTTGGGTTCCCGTGTGAGCAAAAGTGTGACCCCTGCAAACAATTCATTGTGACACATAGAAATGGTTTGTGACAATGTTAAAACTGCCAGCAAATAACACATGTACGTTGGATACAAATTAACTGATAATGTATATGGTTCAACCTCTTTTTTTTTCTCCTTTTAATTAATTTTTTTTTAAAGAAGATTCCAGATGAGTGCTAGCTTTTCAGAATTGTAAGCTATAGTCATGTCACCTACTTATACCATCCACATATGCGATTAATAAATACATTAATAAATGTAGACTATTACCACCCAAACACCGAATGAGTTAGAGCGCCCGTCTCCCGTGCTTGTAGATCCTGGGGTCGTGGGTTCGAACCCTGGTCGAGTCAAACCGATCACTTAAAAATGTATACTTGTCTCTTCCTAGCCAGGCGCTTGGCATTATTAGGACAGGGCAAGGACTGGTGTGCTCAGTGTCAGGATAATGTGACTGAGTTGGATATCAGGTCATGGTGCCGGTTGCCTTGTTTCCCAGTGGGACAGCACTATAAAGCTGCCATGAGTGCGCACTGTCACAAGTCGGTACCCATCCTGATATGACCTTAGATGTTGCTAGGATGTAAAACAACAAGCAAACAAAACCACCCAAACAACACGTATGATAAATACTGGGCTTGTTGTTTTATTAATGGTAAATGTGCAATAACTAAAGCAAGTAATTGTGAGCACCGCGAGAATACGGTATAAAGACACCCCCACCCACCTTCACTCATGACCCTCTTTGTGTACCCAGTACTCCTGTACATATGGCTAGTGACTGCATGGCTTTAAATGACAGCTCTAGATAGAGACTATGATGGTCAGTTCTGTAGCCTACTCTAGGCAACTACTCTCAGGTGGCACAAAAATAAATATACATAAATATTGAATACTATGTACAGTATGTACATTATGCCCAAATCTGTAACATATTCTGTTTTCTCATCCATTTTTCCATGAGGTATCATTGGATTTGGATTTGAATTTGTCATTCATCTAAACACTTACTACAGTTGCATTGTCTGATGCTTTTGAGGTTCTGCTATTTTATTTTAGGTTAATATATTAATTAGGTTCCAATTGGAGTAGTTTTATTTTATAGGACTAACTTTTGAGATATTTGTAAGTGAATAGGGTCAAAACTATTTATTTTGCATGTCGAAATGCTGGACATCACAGCTTTCAACAGTGACCTGTTATATCAAACTGATTTAGTATTCCTGGCTATGCATGGAGCAATACATGTTTAATGTTTTCACTTGTTCCAGCCAACAGGATGCTGCCGTGTATGTCCTGTGGCTGTGTGTATATGTGTGTGTGTCCGATCTTCCTTTAAAAAAATATATATACAGTCAAATCTCTCTAACTGACCACCTTCACAGATCTAACACTCCCCTATATCGATTGCTTTATTTTGGGTCCCAAGCGATCACCCATACAATACCATTGTAACGATTAAAAAAATACTCCCTCCGCTGACTACCTCCCTAAATGGACCATTCAAGGTCAGTCCCATGGTCGGTCGATTTAGAGGTTTTACCGTATTTATATTTTTTAATGTAAAGAGCCCGAACGTGTCCTTTTTATATTATCTAGTTGCGGCTGTGATGTCTAGAACAGTTTGAGAATTACATCAAAGAGTACAAGGATAGCAGTAGGCTCTCGTATTCATAAAGCCCATGTTGTTTATCTATAGCCTCATCGGGTTTGAGGTTATTCTGCCTTTAAATCCGTTCGAAATGCTTATAATATAGCAGCTTCTGTGCGGTTTATCCCCCATCCCCACTCTCCTTTTCCCCTCTTCTTTTTTTGTTTTCACACAGCGAATACTGTTGCACATAATATTATATGACTCGTTTCTGACTATCTGTTTCTGGTATTTGGTGTAATGCAGATCAGAGGAGGAAGAGTAAGTCTTAGAGTGTTTGGTGTCCATCATCACACCTTCCCCGATAGTGTAGTGGTGTTGTGTATATTCGTATATAGTCATTCCCCTATTTAACCATAGTGGAGTATAGTGGATTTTGTTTGTCCTACCTTCTCTATTCTATCGTTTTAATGTTTTATTACACCACCAATTGCTCATTCTAACAAATACAAACGTATTTCCTTTCCTACTCGACTTGTACCATTTGTCGTGTGTTGCTTTGTCACGTGACCGAACGAAAATATGCGCCAGTTCCGGTTAGTGTGGGCTCGTGGAACTAGGCCAGGCAGCACCACTCCATTGGGATGTTGGAAGAAACAACGCAGTAGTAAATACTTTAACTTCATCGGTTGCAATGCGGGTGCATATTTGAATAACTCAGTAGAGAATGACAGGGATAAAAGTAGGAAAACGTCGATTCAAACATGCATTCTGTTTGGAGATTTAAAAAAAAATAATAATAAGGCACACTATTCAAAAAGTTAGCATAGAAATCAGCATTCGAGTTCTTTCTTAACTTTTATTATCCAAGCCCAGTTGTTGAGTTGACATTTGTAGTATCCAAACTAGCTCAATATGCATTTTTGCAGATCGATTTGCGAAATGTGTCGAATAAAAAAAAACCTGACATAATACCTAATTTATTTTATGCGAAATAATTGACAGAATTATTAAATTAATTGTTTTTAAAGGGGGACTACTACTAGTACTAGATACCTGGTTTTTTTTGGTGTTTTTTTTTAATGAAACACAATATTATGGTGGAGTAATAAATAATTAAAGTGGTCTTTCCACTATTCAGGATTTTTGACTTTCCTATCGTGCCTTGATATCAAACTCGACGGCAATTGATTCACATTTCTTGATCTCAATCTACGATAGGCGTGTCATGTAACCCGAATTGCAGAAAACAACCCTTGTATATATACATTTTTCATTGTATGCACCTGTCCTATACCCTTCCCGTTGTGGCTTTTAGTGTTGTGACTCCCCTGTCTGAAAAGCCTGTGTGCTTGTAGTGCAGCAGCTAAATATATATAATGCCCAAATGTAGCGAGTAATTTAGGTAATTCAAAGTTATTTAATTACAAACATGCATCAACATATAACTTTTGTATACGCCAAATTTAGTGTTTATAATGCAGTAATAATTGTAGACTAATATCCTTCTAATTCTACTTAATTCATTTAATCGTGAATATAACAGGGCATGGTAGACTTATACTTTATAGCAAATTTCAAACTAGCTTCTATAGAATGTGTTGTCTAAATACACAGCTATATTATTTTAATGCATAAATCAGTATATAAATAATATTAAATTGATTAAATAATTAATTAATTAATTAACCCGAAATAATCAAACAAATTAAAGAATCGTAAACACCAATGCTTAATCGTCAACACATTGAAGCATTGCGGTAAATATGACTAAATATAAATATAGACTATGTGTCTAGTTCCTTTATATGTGCTCACTGTCCATTTCCCCCTATTTTATAATTTTGTGACTTTGACACTTAGCGTGCTACTGTTTGAAGACTTGCAATGTGACTCCTGCAATGTCCACCACCCAAGTTGTCACATCTTCCACCTGTGTCCACTTTCTGCCGTGTCTCTTAGGTCGTGCTGTGCTACTGCTGTGTGTATATATATAAATGTGTATATTTACTTCGGTTCTTCTGTACCATTGGAACTTCCGGTCAACTTTCAGTGGAGATGGATCTTCACATATGACGCTATAGTGTTAATCTATGGTGGTGTCCTTTCTTGATATAATATATATATATTATATATATATCTTATATATATTATATATATATATTATATATATATTATATATATATATTATATATATATTGTTTATATATTATATATATATCAGGAGGGAAGGGGCTTTTGAATGTATATACATATATAATATGCATATATATATATTTATATATATATATATATGTATATGTAGGGCCTATATATATATCTATGTGTGTATATATAATCAACATTCTCTTACCGGGCGCGGTGGCCGAATCGGTAGAGCACAGGCCTCGCATGCGGAAGATTGGGAGTTCGCGAGTTTGGTTCCCCGGTCGAGTCAAACCAATGACTTAAAAATTGATACTTGTCGCTTCCTGGCCTGGTGCTCGGCATTATTAGGATATGGCAAGGACTGGTTAGCTCAGTATCAGGATAATGTGACTGAGTGGGATATCGGGTCATGGTGCCGGCGGCCTGATTTCCCAGTGGGGTAGCACTATAAAATCGCCATGAGTGCGTACTGTCACAAGTCAGTACCCATCCTGATATGACCTTAGATGTTGCTAGGACATAAAACAACAAAAAACAAAATTAACATTCTCATGACTTATATATATATATATAATTGAATCTTATTTGTTTATACGCTGTTTAGTTTAGTTCCTCAACTGGCCACTTAGGGGTACCGGTATTAGTAAGCATTTTATAGAATCATTGCTATTGAATTAGCCGTTTTGAGAGTTACTCTATCACTGATAACTGTCAACACAGTTCCACGTAGGTACTTTGTGACAGTACTTGTGTAATAGTAGGGTGCTACAACAATCGGCGGTGGAGCGGAGGGTTACATCGTTGTACTAATACTAACCACTCCTATACCTGGCTGCTAGACACATGATGACGTGTAACACAACAATGTCATCTACACCAATCACATTACCTACATTGACCCCCGCGCTTGACTGCATTTTATTTCTTAGGGAGGACGAACCAACTCCGCCCAAAAAGTAAGCACTCGGTGATGTTGATGGTGATGTTGTTGATGGTGATGTTGTTGACGGTGGTGGTGTTGTTGATGATGTTGGTGGTGATGTTGTTGATGGTGTTGTTGATGATGGTGTTGTTGGTGGTGATGTTGTTGGTGGTGATGATGGCTGAGCATGGTAACCATGTGTAGATGTAGGTGAGATATTTGCTTGTCATTATGCTCCAAGCTTATTTTGCCAGATCTCTTCGTAGGGATGGGGTTGGGAGAACACCCCCCTGACCTTGTTCCGATGATGAACTTTGCGCGCTGCTGTAGTGGTATTCTCAGTACCTGGATAGTCTACTCTCGGTGTTCTTTCTATGCCAGTTTTCCCATCAGCTTTGTCATCTGCGCTGAACCATGAGCCGAAGCGCTAGTGGCTGGTCAGGCAGCACAATTCTTGAGCGATTTATTAAAGAAATTGCAACTTTCTAAACCTAATATGAAATTTAGTTTGAAAAATAGGAAAGAGTAAAATGATAGGGAAAAAAGGGAAGAAAATAAGCGATATTGAATATAAAATGCTTCTTCAAATAGTCCCCGTCCTGATATGACCTCAGATGTTGCTAGGACCTAAAACAGCAAGACACACTAAAATAACCACATATGCTTGTGATAGTTTTATGATCAATATTCTTATCTTCAATATATATATTACATTTGTTGTAAATTCCAAGCGCATACAATTGATCTTCCTCGTTCGACTGCTCCTTGCCCTATCCTAGTAATGCCAAGGGACAGCCTAGGTAGTGACAAGTATTACGCTTTAAGTCATTGGTTTAGGTCATTGGTCAGGGTTTGAACCAAGGATTTGAATACCACAACCTGCCAAATGGGAAGCAGGCGCTCAACTCATTCGGCCATCCTGTTCTGCCAGCTTTTCTTTGCGTATCTGAACTAGATACAGAAAGGCCACCTGCTAGTTCTCAGGGGGCTGCTTCAAGATCTATGCATGGAGAAATCTATGTATCTCAAAGCATGCATCTCGCTTCTGCTCAAGTTAAATTAAATCTGGTTTGAAAAGAGAAGAAGGAAAGAAGGTAATCAATGACATCAATGTTTGGATTTCGTGGCTATAGACAAAAACTGTTTGATGTTCATCTGCCTAGCTTGGAATTGGAAATTTGTTGGTTTGTTTCAAGATACTCTTTCATTCAAAGTTCAAACTGAGATTGCTTTTGGTGGGGCTTTAAGTTGTCTCTCTCTTTAGATGCACTTCTTCACTAGCATGGGATGTCTGGCGCTCTCAATTTCCTGGCCACATTCAGCTGTCCTTCCTGTGTCACAAATCAGGTGTTACATGGCCCATTTTTTTTCTTTTTTGTTTTTTTTCTTGAAGATGTATACTGCCTATCATGGATAAGTCTGAATAGACTTGTTTTCACCATTAGACAGTTTGTCGATAGAAAGCCCAGGCCTACACTTTTACTGACCGAAGATATTTTTAAGCTCCCACACCACATAGACATGGTATGAGAGCAACTGGCCTTTGCTGACACTGTAAGTTATGCACAGCAGTGGAAATCCAAATTGGCAGAGGTGGGGGGCATGGGGAATCGAACCCCCAACCTTCAGATTAGGAGTCCGACATAGAAAAAAGTCAGACACTCTAACCACTCCACCACAGAGAACACCACAAGTGCTTTCAAAAGGTTGTGAAATGGGAGTTGGAAATTCTAAAAGTAGAAGTTGCACTTATTATGCCTTTGGCACCGCGGTGTATGCAACACTATGGAGTAGTCTATGTTGTGGAAAAGAATACAAGTCGCAGCTGCTCATGTAAACAACGCTGGCGGCGTGAATCGGTTCATTTTGAAAGCACTGATGGCTTGCTAAGTTTGTGTGCTACCACCACATGGAGGGAGAGAGGGGGGGGGGGCGGAGACAAGAGATAGTGTGTGTCTTGTCCCATTCGCCATAGTGTCAACCCAGATCGAGGCTGGAATGTATTATCCTGAATCCTAACACCTGGGAACACTGCTTTTACACAGCTGGCTCTGTGGATCTTTCATGCTTAGGTCTACCTTTCTTTGCCGTTATCTTATTCTGTTCTTTTGCTACCTGATAACAAAATGTATTATGTGCTTTCTTTTTTTTGGGGGGGGGAGGGTTAAATTATATATATATATATATTTAAGGTTATCCTTTCATGTTCTACTATAAAATGGGTCACTATTGGAGAATGGTACATTCTCGATAAGTTATACTTATATCAAGTCCAGCAGGAGTAGATCTATCACTATCAGTGGTCACCATGACGCGCTAATCTGCTCAATCTATGGTCGGAAAGAAAGGCTTTTTCTCTTCCCTTCTTCTAAAGCAATATGCCTATAGAGATGACTGCTTTCTTACTTACTACCCGACCCTAATTCGCGACAGATTGTGCATTTCACCTGGTGATCAATAGGCTTAAGTAGTGTGCTCGATTCCCTAGAGTTTATTTCAGTGTATTTGCGAGTATGTTGGAGTGGCGTTGATCTAATATAATGTGTTTATTTTCGCACAGACAAGACAGTGCCCAGCTAGGTACCAACACTGATCAAAACTTAGCCATCTTTATCAGATCAGCATTCAAAGGATACTTTCCAAATCATGACATGTGGATTCGTCATGTAGGCTTAATCATTTCGACTTGTTGCCTAACGGATAGCATGACATCGTCTAGTAGTAGATTAACAATGCAGTAACCATGGGAACACATTATTTATGGTTTTCCACATCAACTTGTTCGGCAGTCATCACGTGACATGAAACTACTCACTAGCAGCTTGTCTTGTACAATAGACCTATAATGTATTTGCTTGGCTATATATATCAGACAATACCTACAGTTTTTAACTATAGGCCCCTATTTACTATTATATACCGTCCTGATATGACCGTAGATGCTACCAGGACGTAAAACTCCAACAACCAACTAACCCTATTATATAACTTATGACCAAATTCCTTAGCTGTTCTCTATTATAAAATCTATAGCTATTTATTATTAGCTATGATCCCTATTCTATAGTCTGCAGTCAACATTCTTTAGCTATGTTATATAACCTGCAGTCAAATCATTTAGTTATGTTCCCTATCATATACGTAGCCAGATCATTTAGCTATTTTCATTAATATATAACCTGCAGTCATATTCTTTAGTTGTACTCTCTATCATACAACCTGTAGCTAAATTATTTAGATATTGTCCCTACTATATAGCATGTAGCCAAATTCTTTAGCTATTTTCCCTATTATATAACCTGTAGCCAAATTCTTTAGCTATGTTCCTTTTTATATAACATGTAGCCAAATTCATTAGCTAAATTCCCTATTAATTTACCTGTAGCCAAGGTATTTAGCTATGTTCCCTACTATGTAAACTGTAGCTAAACTTTTAGCCTATATTCCCTAGCATATATCCCATATCCAATTTTTGTATGTATATTCCCTATTGTGAACTCTCCCCATAATTCCTTTACACCAGAAAAAAAACACTAACTGCCTTGCTGTAGGCTTGACACCAATATGCTTACAAAATATAAAACCCGCCCCTCTCCTCCGTTCCTCTCCACTTGGTTAATTCATTCTGATGATACTAAGTGACCTTTGGCCTTTGCTCTTTCCTTTGCCAATATCCATTGGGTTTTCTGGCGTTGTTGTTGCTGCTGCTGTATATGCTCTTGTTGTTACACTGGCTGGCATTGTCTGCTGGTGCCTGTTGTATGACAGCAATGTCCTTGTGCAACACTCAGCAGCCGGCTGTCCGTTGTTAAATGGTCACTTCATTTATGCCCCAGTCACACTACTGCTTGTGACTGCTTGCGAACACAAAAAAAAGAGGTGGTCGCAAAATGGCTGCAATGTTGTCCTCACTGGTTGCCAACCTCATTGCAACCATTTTGGTCACAAGGAGGTTGCAGCTATTGCAATAAAAACCTCCTTGCGATCAAAATGGTCACCCAGAGGCAGGCGTCCAATATGGTCACCCAGAGGTAGGCGACCAAAATGGTCACCCAGAGGTAGGCGACCAAAATGGTCACCTAGAGGTAGGCCACCATTGATTTGGTCGCAAGGAGATCGCCGACCATTGCTTTGGTCGCAAGGAGGTCGCCAGTGACTGCAGGTTCTTAGGTCTAAAGTGGTCGCAAGCGGTAGTGTGACTGGGGCTTTACTTGCTTACAACTGTATAGACTAAGTGGGTACACCAGACTATTGGTGTGCCATATGCGTCAGAACTACTCATTGGGATCATCAGGAAGCTAAGCCTCTCGTCACCTCTTCAATCACTTCAATACAGGAAGACTGGAATTCCGTCTGTGAACTAATGCACTGGGCGGAATATAACACATTTGAATTACATGTAATATTAACAATTATAGGCCTACCCATTCAGTTTCAATCTTCTATCATTTCTTTACATTCAATTTAATTTTTAATTATAATTTAATTTTTCCTATTCACATCCTAATCCCTGAATGATTAAGATTTAACTTCATTTGGGTTCCTAATTATAGTCTATGATTTTCTTTATTCTTGGTTAGTTTCGCTGCGTTTCTGCGGCAATAATTTTGCTCCTTCTCTATCCATACTGGCTATTCTTCATTGAATATAATGATAATATGGCTTGATTTGATACAAGATTTTACTCTCCTCATTTTTAATCTGTAGGATGGCGGCCTCAAGCGGACCTTCCGAGGCTGAACTTGCCATGCAGGTTAGTATCACATTCTCTGATACCTCACTTCTTCACTTCAATATTCCCAATTTTGAGATTCTATGAGCTAACAATAGTTTTGCCAATTATGCATTGGCCGTAACCATTTAAGTGTTTGTACCATTCTTGCCATGCATAGATAATACAGTAAATAGAAATGATGCTTACTGAACTGCGCAATTTTCGAAGGAAACCTCACCCTTTTTAATTATGACGGAATCCTGTGTTTTGCCTCAGAATGTGACTTGTGATTAGAGTTGTATTTTCTTGATGTTATCTGTGGATGTTTATTGGTCTTTAAAAAATACATATGTAGCCTATATTTGTCACTGTGCGCTGCGTTTTTTCTCCTTCTCAAACATGTGTATTTCACGATTTTAATTGCACCAATTTTGTCACTTAACACCATCACTCTTAACCTTATCTACCCATGTCATAAATTGGCGATATTTTCATGATTTTGAGCTCTTGACTTTACAAATGATAATTTACAGGAAATTTCTATTCTGAGCAAAATAAATCTTGTGCAAGCTAAGCTATTTTGGAGTATGTTCAGTAATTTAAAAAGAAAGAGCAATGTTGCAAAGTATCGCCTATTATTTCTAATAGTACCTATCTTGTCGTTGCATTGACGATTCCTGGGACGACGCTTCCATTGCAGCTTTACTTTTATTTATAGGATTTTACATATTTTCTGTAAGGCACCTTAGGATTAAGCACCCAACTTACCCATCACTAATCTAATTGTTGTTGGACTAATTGTTTGCTCAGTGAAAAAACAACAACCTATGGTCCAAACAAATACATTACAGCAGGTACTACAATGAAATCGGGAGGGGAAAGTAAGGTAACGAGATTGTGATTAGGCTTGGGTCCAGCTCCAAGGCCTAATTATTTGTTTTAGTTATAGGGGGAACACACAAATAAATATAATCCACGTCATAAATTTAAATAATAGCTAGTATCTTTGCAATTTGCCTATTTTTAAATCGTTTAGAAAGAGCTGGCGTACTTGTGTAGTCATGGTATTTCAAATAGTGAAATATATTAAAGGGGCCAGTTATAGGTCGCTGAGACACCACCCGTACTCCGACAAATCGTCTCCAAGCATACATTTGCTGGTTTTCAGTTTATGCAACTACATATGTGGAGAGAGTGCTGACATTGGTTGCCTCTGTTGTGTATTATTTAGTCCAGCAGCACTGACACTTTTAGACAACCATGTAGAGAAAGAAATGTTAGAAATTACAATCTAAAATGATAAATATGAAGTTCAAACTCTCCTCCCACATGTTCAGTGGCATGAACTGAACAAACTAAGCAAAGGTATGTTTGGAGAGCTTTTGATGCTGGATTCGTTTGTATCTGGGTGAGGTATAGCTGGCGACTTTAATAATGAAATGTTTTAATATTTAACCATCAAGAAAGTATTTGGTCATCTGTTGTTGACCTGGTTTTCATTTTAACAATAAATCAGCAATCAGTGAATCGCCCACTCAATCGCTCATCAGTGCTCATGGGAACCAAGTTCGCCCGCATCACCAAACAACTTTGAAGTTAGAAGGCACTGGATATGAACTAGGATGGTCAGTTATTGCAATGGTCAGTTTTAAGCAGCGTAGAGAAATCAGTGTTGTCGTTCCACGTCTCAGTTAGTCGTTTCGATATTTGAATGTCTTTAAGGCTAGGTGGCCCCATAAGCATATTCAGCGCTCTACGGAGCGACCCAACCAGCCACGGCTGCTACCCAACCAGCCATGGCTGCGACCCAACCAGCCACGGTTGAACTCGTTTGAACTTGTTTCCGCTACAAAGGTATTCAGGGTCAGTGATTGGTTAATAATATATCAAATTAGATGCTCGCTGCCATAGAATTTTTACTCAAAATTAAAAGAAACAAAAAACAATTTGGCATAAACATGGTGCACAAATGCAATATTATTACTTTATTATTACTTTATTCCACCGAAACAATGGTCATATAACATATTGCAAATGGCGGCCCACATAAGGGGTGGCCATTTGCAATCGAAAAGAACATATTTACACATATATATGTATCTTTTGCACAGATTAAAGTGCTTGAAGTATATTTTTAATTTATCAACATTGACTTCTGTTTAAATCACACAATATCAGGACTTAAAGAATGGGAAACTCATCCTGCAAGGGTATGCTCAATATGACCCAGTGGTCAGCCGTTTTTGCTCCTTTCGTCGCTGTGGACCCTTCTCGGTGGCCCGGCGATCGGCGGCCATTGGTATAGTTCGGTTCTAACACGATAGGGGGCGCCTTGTGTGTCCTGAGTGACAATGCCTTGAGAAGGGTCCACAGCGACGAAAGAAGCAAAAATGGCTGACCACTGGGTCATATCGAGCATACCCTTGCAGGATTAGTTTACCATTCAGTAAGTAGTGATATTGTGTGATTTAAACAGAAATCAATGTAGATCAATTTCAAATATACTTCAAACAATTTAATCTGTGCAAAAGATACATAAATATGTGATAATGTGTGAACAATAAACTCGTCAAATAATAATTGTCTCACAGAGGTCTAGCCTGGTCCCCTGGCACTCATTTGGGCCATCCCAGTCGTCAGAATTTCAAATCGAACACTGTGAGTAGCTTATGAAGTTTTCTGCTATTATCGCTCAGTTTCCAACCTGGTCCCCTAGCCTTTGTACCGGAAACAAGTTTAAACGAGCTGAAATGAGTTCAAACGTGGCTGGTTGGGTCACACCATGGCTAGTTGGGTCACTCCGTTTAGCGCTGAATATGCTTATGAATGCCTTCTGCCCTGCGTACTAAATTACCCATGTTAAGCAACATGAACAATGTTCTCTTCTTAGACGTGCCCCATAGCAAATGGTTGCACAATTTCCAGGTTTAAATAATGGGTAGGCCTACTATGCGCCACCTGTGAGTGAACTGAGAACTGCTGGAACATGCCATGCACCACATGACGTAGAATTACTAGAAAATGAGCACAACTTCCATGCTGAATACCGGACCACTTTAACTACATCTAAAACATGGGAATATCGTACATTTACCACTGGTATTTTGCACATGCGCATACACACACACGCGCACACATTCACACACACACACACACACACATGTGCGAGAGAGGGCCAAAGACCGTAATGGAATTGAGCAGCGGCAAAAAAAGAATACATTAAAAACCAACAAAAACTAATTAAGCATTCGGTTTTGCATTGTGTCACCTGAATATCACGTGATCACTGTGCCCGGCGTATCGCTGGCTGGTTCTCGTCGCAGTGCATACAAAGTTAAGCAACTCGGGTCATCCGAGCCACTTTTTGGCGCATGGGCAGACCCTACACACTCGGGTTGAATAACCGAACACGCTCGGGGTGAAAAAAATGGTGGTTTATTCCAAATCTCTTTTCCTTATTTTTTTTAATAACCTATATAACTACAGCAAAATAGGATTTAAAATATTTTATGATTGCATAATTTAGTTATATGTCTGTTTTAATATGAGTGGTCTTTTACATTTAAAAAAAAAAAGGAAAAGAAAGTAGCTTTGCAATACATGACACACAGGAACCAGCACAAGTACTCCTAGCACCCCCAGCCAAGACGTGGGACACTCGGGTCGGGTCGTTTTGCACACGGCCCGTGTATTTTAGGCTCCACCCGCGGTGTTCTATTTGAAATCCTGACGACTCGGGTGACCCGAGTGATCCGGACCGTCATAATCGAACACTGCCAAAAAAATAAAGCTGACTGTCCTCGCCCCCCGGTGATCAGATCTCAGTGCCTTTAAACTTCTCCTTCACCCCGCACACCCCTGTCCCAACATAATCAGCACCTGTTCTACTCACCCTAACTTAGCGTCGCAGAGAGCAGCTCGGAAATATTGCGGGTGTAGACGAGCAAACTATGGAACTGCTTGAGCTCGCTCGCCAGGAGAGAGAACGTGAGGCGGAAGAGATTCGTATTCTGCGGGAGAGAAGAGTAAGTTCTGTTGTCGTTTTATCTTTTTTTCTCCCTTTTTTCCTTTCTTTATTTTTGCTTTTGCCCCCCCCCCCCCCCTCTCTCTTTCTCTCTCTCACTCTCACCATCTCACTGAGCCACACAAACACACTTTCTCTTGTGCCCCCTACCTCTCATGCTCTCTTGCTCTCGCTCGTTTTCTCTCCGCCCGCTGCCCTGCTGGACTCGCTGACTGAACTACGTCGCTGCCTCACCTCCGCCACGCCACGCCACGGCCGGTGCCGAAAACCTGTCCCGGTGATTTTGATCGGATCCAGGGTTTTCTCAGCTTTCTTCTTTTTCAGCCAACAACACACGTGCGGAAGGAGAGGGTGGATGTGGGTGGGAGGGTGGAGGAAGGGACGGGTGGCTTTTCGCAGTGGAGCTGTTGTGGCCGCACATCATCAGGGTACAGCAGCCTCAGGTCTTTTCTTGGCATTTTATAAATGATTAACTAGCATTATTAAAGATATCTTCTTTTTTGTTGTTGTGGTATTTTTATTTATATTAAAACAACTTTTTGTTATAAATAATGTTTTGCTATAAAAGAATTTTTTTTAATTTTTAATGTTTGTCAGTCTTACTTACTATTCAAGTAACTCGTCATGTATTGTGACGACAAATCTGAAATGCCATAAATACCTGAGGCTCCTGGAACCAGCTTGGAACTAACTAACTGTTGCTTTGCCAATGGGATGCGGGGCGGGCCAGGTTGGTGTGGGTGGGTGGGTGGGTATATGTGTGTGCGGCCAGGAATTGGATACAGTACCGTGGGAGTGCCCCACACCGCAGGTTTCGTCAGCTCGCTCCCCCAGGAAAGGTGCGAGAGGAAAATGGTGTGCTGGTCAGCTGGAAGTTGGGTGGGGACCTCTCCTGTTCGTCCTAACGGGGTATGTTATATTGCAATGACAACAGAAGCGGCGGAAGGGGAACATTTCGACTGCTGACCTTGACGAAGCCGCACAGGAGCTGCTAGAGGAAAACCGCAAGGAGCGTGCGCGTATGGAGGAGGAAATCCAGGAACTCAGACAGAGAAGTGTAAGACGTTGTTGTCATGCTTGGCCGAAAAGCCTGCTGAACGCGGGAGATTTATTTCCCCCCACCTTCGTTTTTGTGCCCCACCACCCTCCTTTCCTCCCCACTTCACCCCCTCCCTTTTCAAATGATTTCTCATTTTATTTGTTTTTAGTAATCATAATATTAATGGTAATGGTGATGATAATAATAATAGTTATGTTGGTCATTATGAAAAATGGTATTAATATTCATGTTGATGATAACAATAACACTACAATTAATAATATTATAATAACAATAATTGCCTCTTCATATTTTATCTTAATTTCCCCCTTGTTTCTCACAACTTCTACCGCTTCCCAAATCACACCGGTTCTGCTGCTGTTTGAACTTTTACGAAATGACTAATTATAATAATGAGTTTCAACCATAATATTAATAATCATAATCATATATGCCTTTGATCACGGAACCACGTGCGCCTGTACTCAGGTTTTTCAGGTAGATAAATGCCTTGGCTTCATAGAAATCTATAAATGAATCCAGCTCAAAAAACAAATATTGTTCGAAAAGATGATTAATTAAATAAACATTTGGACCAAAGTTCCCTAAAATCATATTGTTTTGACAGTATTGGGTTTTTTTTGGTTGATTTAAAAAAATAGCTATTTTACCCTTTTAATTCATTTAAATATAATGGTGTCGTTTTAAGGGAAATTTATGCTTAGAAAACCTTAATACTTCTTGGCTACAGATGCATATGGTTTGACGTGTTTTTTTTGGGTTCTTAAACAATTTATTTACTATAACTATAAATTTCCCCTTTCAGCTAAGGATTTCATTTTAATGTGTGCCTTTGCCACTAGGACTATGCTAGTAGCACTTCTTACTGATGTGAATTGAATACTAGGAACGCTTCGTCGGTTTTCTAGTGCTTCTCTTAGTTCTGAAGAGTAGTCAAGTCAAACAAACATTCATGGCCACCCACACATCGACCCCAAATACCTGAAGACCCCTAAACCATAAATAACCTGACCCGTAAAATAAGAACCGCCCCACCTCCTTACCAAGACATCTTCACTTCATTATGTATGAAAATCATAGATTTTTTCCAATATGGTGGTCAAATCTGTGGCCTATCCATTGTTGTCATATAAACAGGGCTAGTAATTGTGAAATCTGTTTAAATGATTCATCATTGTCAGTTTTCTGAGGGCTTTTAAATTTTTTTTTTTTAAGAAATGATGTTTTATATCATGCCATGAACAAATTTCTAGTTGTCATAGTTACATACGTTTTGAAGGGGACAAAATTCAAGTAGATAATGATTTCAGTCAGTCACTAACATAAAAACACCAGTGCACTAGAAATTGTTTGATATGGACAAAACCCTAATAATAGCACACAATTTCATTTAGTTACAAGTGGAAAACTTAAGACTATCTATACATGAGTAAAAAAAATAAGAATGATAAAAAAAGTTATTTCATGCTCGCATTCATACTACCATATATATGTGTGTGTATTGTAGCTCGAACCCACTACCCATAATTAATAAGGGACACATGTAAACAAACTGCTTTTCTCGGAGGGATCTTGTGTTGTTCAGTCTTCAATAATTGAGGATAAATGGCCGTGTTGCTAACAGTACTGGTTAGCTACACCAGGAGGTTGTGAATTCAACTGCTAAGTCAAACCAACCACTTACAAAATTGACACATTCACTACCTAGTCTGGCATTTGACATTAATAGAATAAGACAAGGACTGGTTTGCTGAATATCAGAACAATATGATATCAGGTCATTCTGCTAGTGCCGGGCCCTGTCTCCCAGTGGGACAGCACTATAAGGTCACCATGCATGGCACACTGTCGAAGGTAGGACAGTAACTTATTTTCACCCTTGCCGAATCGGGCAAGTGACTGAATTGTCTACTTACCTGATTGGCAAACCTACTTTCCCAAGCCCAAGTCAGCCAATTGGGACTGAAATCTGCAACTGCATTTCAGAAAAATAATGACTTGCCCGTTTGGGCAGGTCACTGAGAACTTCACCTTCCCGACCGAGTAAACTAGGTGCCCCAGGCAACCAGGCAGACCTTATTGTCCTACCCTGCAGTGTCACTAGTCAGTAGCCATCGTGATATGATCTAAGATGTTGCTAGAGCCCCAACAAAGCGTAACACACACCTAGAAAAATCATATATATTTATTTCTCTCTTATTAAGTATGGCTAGTGGGTCCTAACCTCAAGAACATATATGTATGCAAATCGAGTGGCAATTGATTCATTCCCGACTGGTTCCATGGTGTCCTTCGCCTGCAGGAACAACGCAAGAAGGAGCGCATCGAGCAGGAGAAGGAGATGGCTGTTCGGCGAGCAGAGGACGAGGCCCGGCGCAAGGCTGAGGAGGTGAGTGTAATAATATATGTGGATACTTTGAGCTCTGTACTACAACTGCCTTATTACTTATTAGTCAGTCCTTGTCTCAGCTTCTGGTCACATGATCACCTTATCTGCTGGCTGACAACTAACATACATTACAGTGAGCAGCTCGGGCGGCATGAGCAGCTCGCAGTGCCAGGGAGGCGACCTGTATGTTCAACGGACTCCCTTTGTACGATTAGTGGGAACTGTTTAACTCACTCACTGTGCTCATCCAGGTCCTGCAGTTCTAATAACTCACCATGTAGGATTAGTTGGGGCAGTTTAACTAACTCGCTGTGCTTAACCAGATCTTGTAGGTCTAATAACCTTTTTTTTTGGCAACTGAATTTTATTTATATAAATCTTTTGTCAGCGCCTTAATACTGGTCTTCCGGCTGTAAGTGTTACAGGTGTCTTGGTATTTATACAATTTCATTTTTTTAACATGGCTTATATAGTGTCTTGAAATGCGAAGTAGATTCTGAAATTAAAGTGTACACAATGTAGTAAGTAATGAGTTTGAGGTACATTAAATCATTTTAAATTTTACATAAAAGGTTTAAGTTGTTGGTTTAGGATTTCCAATTCAGGTAGATACTAGTACCTTTATTTAGTCTTAGTTCAGTGTGATCAAGTACTCTTTTATTCATTGTGTTGTTTTGTATGCAGTAGGATTTGGATGTTAGTTGGGGTATGTTTGTGTTAGTAAGTCAATATGTCTTGACTATTGGTTTATTCTGTAGTATATAAATATTTTTATACATTAGTGTGAGGAATGAGGAATCCCGATGTTGGTGGGAAGGGACTATTGGTAGGGGGAGGCCAGCTGGCAGGATGTACCGGAGGGTATGACCACAGTGGGCACAGCTCTCGTTGTGCATTCAGTCATTTCATTATCCTATTGTCTCTGGGCCTTGCCAATTAGGTGCATTCTGACAGCAGATTTAAATCCTATATACCATGTAGGATTAGTTGGGGCAGTTGAACTAATTCGCTGTATTTAAAGCTGCATAGTCCAATGAAGCATCACATTTTCAAAACCAAAACAATTGTCTGGAATTGATTCTACAAATCTAACTTAGATACTGATGCACTTATTAAGCATGTGTTGCCACATGGCAGGGAATACTGAGGCAATTTAATAGAACCTGTTACTGCTAAAGCCTAGGATGTCAGAGTTTTGGCAAGCTTGCCAAAACTAATTTGACATGTTTGCACTTCAAATATCTCAAAACATAACTGTTTAAAATATACAGGACTTGAGGCTAAAGTAAGGTCGATTATAATGATCAGGTTAATCTATTTATCTCAGAAAAATTACAGAAACTCAACACCATCGGAATATGCAACTTTAACCATGTCCTGTAGTTCTAATAACTCACCATGTAGGATTGGTTGGGGCTGTTTAACTATTATTAACTGTACTAAGAACATCACTGTACAGTTAGTGGAGGCAAGCTTGTGCTTTAGCTAACTGAGTGTCGAATAATTCAAAATGGATGATAAGTACTTGTTCTTTCCAAGTCAACCTTACTAACATTAGAGCGAGAAGTGGTTGGCACAGTGCCAGAATATGACAGCGGGATATAGATGTAGAAACGTCCCATAATAGACGATTTCCACCACCAGTCCATCCTCTGACGACGTCAGTGGCAAGAACTGATGTTAGTAGCAACTCACTGCGCAGCATGCTCTGTGGAAAATGTCTTTTAGAAGATTTCCACCAATGACCCTCCCTCTGGTGGCAGTGGCAAGAACTAATATTATGGGTAGCAGCTCACTGTGCATGCTCCGCTGGAAAGGATTTGATTAACTCCCCTAAACTAGTTCGTGGGATTCGAACCCCCGAGTTCGAACCCTGGCTGAGTCAAATCAATGGCTTAAAGATTTATACTTGTTACCACCTAGCCTGGCGTCTGGCATTACTAGGATAAGGCAAGGTGCAGTGGAATGGGGAAGACCAATTATCCGTGATTGAAACTTATGTACAAATTTCACATTCCATTCAATGAATCGCAAACTCTTGCCTGTTGTAGGAGGAGCGGAAATCGAAGAAGGAGGCTGAGGACAACAAGCGGAAGGCCGCTCGGGATGCCAAGATGGCCGAGTTCGAGAGCAAGAAGAACCCACAGAAGCCAAACTTTGTTATCTCAAAGAAGACTGATCTCTCTGCGCCCATGGTAAAGTCAGCCGCCACGTTACCTTACCTAATTAAAATAAAACATGCCTGTGACCTCACTACTGTTAATTGTTACCCACTCTTTCAGGAAATGAATGTTTAGTTTTTTGATAGCAAGTAATAATTTACACATTTAACTGAAGTTTTAAAGTTAATTCACCCAATAATAAATTCTAAAAAATGATAATTATAATTTAAATTATTTATGTATAAATAGACCCTAATGGTTCATCTATTCTGAAATGATTAATTAGATTTCTTATAGCAGATACTTGATTATGCAATTAAAATCCGTGGAATTTTAAAGTTTCTTCATGGAGGAGTAATAACTTCAACAAATCAATTAGATGATAATTATAATTCACATTATTGATATATAAATAGGTCCTAATGCTTCATGCTATAAATCGATATATATTTTAACTTTTCAGATTTATTTTATTGGGCATTTGATTCGATATATGTCAAGTGTATGTTATTATATATCTATATTATATATGGATATTTGCACGGATTACTACACTATATAACATTATAATTGTAAAGTTATCGATGATGTAAGGTTAAAGTTCAAATTGAATTTTGCTTTTGGGAGGGTTTCATACCTCTTATCTATCCATCAGTTATGGCTGAGCGGGTAGTGCATCGCTTCCCATGTGGGAAGTCGTGGGATTAATCCCCGATTGAGTCATATTAATTACAAAATTGATGCTTGTAGCTCAATGTCATGACAATGACTTGAGTGTGGCATCAGGTCATGGTGCCAGTAACACAACACCGTAATGAGGCAGCACTATAAAGTCGCCCTCGGTATTCACTAGCACAAATTCCTGATATGACCTTAGATGTTGCCAGGACTTAAAACTCCAACAACCAACCAACCTGGCACAAATCGATGCACAAACCTGATGATATGACCATAGATGTTGTTAGAATGTAAAACCCCAATATACCAAAACCTATGTATAGATCATCAATCAATCAATCAATAGATAATAAGATGGTAATATGTGTTTGACATCTATTCAATCAGTAGCGAGGTAGCTCTATATAATTATAAATCAGCCCTATTTATGTTTTCTATATGTGTATAATCTATTGCCTAAAACTAATTGATTTTATTTTAATTGAAGTACATGTAGTCTCCTTAGAGGAAATGACAGGCAAGCGGTGAAGCCACTGGCGGCGTTATTGCACTCTTCCAAAGAGCATGTCCAGAACATGAGCCTGGTAACAGCATGTTGGAGCTTCTCTACCCCTACTGCTGCAGCAAACCTTGCCATTACTTAATGTGTAATGGTCCTGATTGAGCGCTGCCTTATGTGATAGCTGGGCCCATTTGTTCGGTTACACCACCAATATGCACTTAGTTGTGTCACATCAGTTACTTACCTTTCCTTAGAAACGGTAGATTCAGCTGAGCTGGATTTCTTTAATGCATACTCCCCCTTCTCCTCGTCTCCATCTATTGTTTATTTCCCATACTATATCTGCGCGGTTCTGATATGCATCACCTTGATGTTTGCTAGGACCCCAAACCTCTGCAAAAGACCCAACCCAACCCAAACTATTATTTGAAATGTGTTATTTCCTGGACATATTGACTGGTCCCCAGCTGTATATGGTGGGAGCGGAGGGGAGGGGGTCGCGGTATCCAAATGATGCATGTATCATTTGGATACCGCGACCCCCTCCCCTCCGCTCCCACCAAAAAAATAAATAAATAAAGGTGTTGTGTTTCAGGTAGCATAAAAAAAAGGGTTAAGTAGAGTAGCTAGGGACTTTTCAAAATTTATATTTATATACTCTTTCTTTTAAAGACCAGACGGCATGGCCGAATGATTTTAGCGTCCGCCTCCCGTTTTGGTAGGTCGTGGGATTCGAACCCTGGTCGAGTCAAACTAATGACTTAACAATTTATACTTGTCGCTCTCGGCATTATTAGGATGTGGCAAGGAGCATTGGAATGAGGAAGATCAATCATCCGTGATTGAAATTCCCCCAGTTTAATCAACTAGTGTACAAAAACAATAAATAACGATTTTAAAAAAAAGGTTACCATAAGCTTACAATATGGCAACTGTTAGGAACACATTTTAATATTACAATGGAATAAATTATTTGCACCATTGGCAATTATTCATTGTTCAATGTGTATATAAGTCAAATTGAGACAATGAAAATTGTTAATTATGACAATTACATTGTAAAGAGCATTAAAACTGAATATGCTGTTTGATATTTTTTTTAGCCATTAGGGTCAGCATGTTTGTTTTTTTCTAGGTAGGGTTGGATTACCACAAACACACCATCTTTTTTACTTTTTTGCCTATTCCTTATAGTTATATTTTATACACACATCCACTCTTCCTATATAGTACTTGACTGATCAGTCCGTTTGTCAGCCTGTTCCACTTGATGTACCGCTTAAAACTGCATAGTCCGATAAAGCCTCAAATTTTCGAAACCCCAAACACTTACCTAGATTTGATCTTACACATCCCCCGTCCTGATATGACCTTAGATGTTGCTGGGAAAAAAAACAACAACAAACAAAAAACAATCCAATTTAGATACTGGTGCACTCATTAAACATTTGTTGCAACTGCTATGCTCGAAAACGGGTAACGAAAGCCTATGTTGTCCAGCATTTTGGTGTGCACGCCAAAATTTATGTAGCATGTCTTCACTTCAAATATTTCCTAAATAATACAATTCACCGCAAACTCAAGTAAAATTAATTATAATGATTAACCCAGTATATGTATCTAAAACAGATGGCAGAAACTCAAAATTGTCGGATTATGCAATTTTACATGTATTGATTCCATGTAATTAAGGTTTCAAGTTTCTTTGATTTTCGCAATGTAATATATCAGCCATTGTTCTTCCCTGTTTGTTATCTAAAGTTAAGTGTCTATGCAATGTATCAGCCATAGTGTTCCAGAATGTGGCATGGTATTTTAGATTCATACCCATATACATCATGCAGTTGGAGGCCATGCGATTTAGCATATATTGATTTTCTGTTTATTTTTGTTTTGTTGATGCTGATGTTAATATATTGTAATATACAAATAGGTAGGCTATTTTAACCAGTTAAAGTTGCATAATCCAATGAAGTCGTTATATCTTACATAAGCTTACATAAAAATTCAATCAAACTGCGGTGTACGATCGTTCAAAAAGCAGTTGGACATGGTGTTAACGGCAATACCAGGTGAAGCACAGATTCCAGGCTACACCCAGACAACACCAGCAGATTCAAATTCATTGCTGCACATGACAACTGAGCAGAGTATCCTCACCACATGTAGTGGGCACTGCTGGTGGAGTCTTCGACTTGGCCTGAGCATACAGCTCTAAAACTAATCTAATCTAATCTTATAAACTAAAACACTTACAGAGATTTGTTCTTATTGGCCTATGTATATCTGTTTCAATCACTAATGCTTATGAGAAGTAATAAGTGAATTAATTGAAATATGCAATTACGCAACGGCTTTAAGGAACCCAAAACACAGGAAAGCCACTCGAAAAGTAGGCCAATCTCAAAACCTTGTTACTCTTGCCCTAATTCTATAGACCAAGCATAGCTACCCGCGTTAGTAGGTTAGTGTGTCACATGACCATGGTGAGATGGTCATGTGACACAGTAACCTGTGGAAACTTAAGTTTCAATGACAGAAAACTCGGTGTAGAAATTATTTGGCATGCTTTCACTTAGAGAAATCGCCAAAGATAACCATTTGTCACAGAGGTTACTCTACAATGAAGTAAAGTAGGTCACAATAGTCAACCTCATATATCGGTCAGGTTGGGGGTGATGAAAAGGGGAAATATTGTGCCTATGGCAGGATTCAAACCCACACTTCCTGCCAGTCTGGGACTGGCGTGCTAACAATTACACTACCTAGGCTCCCCGATGCAATCACCCTATCCACGCCTACTTTTTCTCTCTGGCCCCTTGCATTCATGAGTGGCCAGTGTATCTAAAGAGATGTGGTAAAATATACTCAAAACCAACGGATTATGCAACTTTTAAGCTGTGTAAATAGAATATTGGCCCGCATAGGACTAGACTATGCATCTGCTATGATGTGATCCCTACTATATAGTATCAGCTTAAGTTGTATCGTTGCCAAACTGATCATGTTGCTTTAAGAAAACATCAACAACAACAACAATGCAAATCTGAATTAATGTTCAATGACAAGCACACCATTCGAAGTAATGCAAAGTAGTCATGGCCACAAATTTAGTTATAAACTTTAATTTTTGTAATTGATCTGATTAAAAGCACATGCCCGTGGAGAAAGCATAAAGAAGCTTCTTAAAACGACATTGCCATTATTATCTATAATCTAAAAGCTGTTGATTAAGTTATTGACCTGAACAAAAACATGGAACAACACATTTAAGTCTAGAAAAAGATAGATATCAGGTTAAAATACCCATTTGTGGTTCCATCTAGAATCTACCAAGAAGGAATACCTGTGCAGTATGTGATGTATGATTCATTATGTATTATAATGATTTGTATTATATATGGATGCACATGATGCATACACATCCTGGAAAGTCATTAACTTTCATACAATTTGTTTTAACCCGAACCTAGGACTGTTCTGAAAACATGTCTAGCTCAGCTGGGTGGTGGCGCCACCAGTAATGGTTGGTAGATAATCAGGTTGAATGACTATATATAAAAGATTGCGTCATCGGTACATGTATCGAGTCATTGTGGAGGCTGTACATGAATAATTCTCGTCCGTATCTTCCTACTCGCATACTTCGTTATGCATCACATACATATACATACAGATCTTCCATACATTTATGCATGCATAATTTGTTGTGCATCATATATATATATACATATATCTTCCATGCATTTATACTCACATAATTCACTGTACATCATATATATGCATACGTATATCTTCCATACATATATACTCGCATAATTCCTGGTAAATCATACATATATATAAATATAAATATCCATGTTGTTTTTGTTGATGAAACTTGTGTCTCCAATGCCTGTGCCAATGACCCACCCACTATTTGTCCGTTAATGCTTTGCGCTATTAACACCTATCTTTCTGGAAACCTGGGGTGCTGCCCACTGGCTGGCCGCTGCCTCGCCTCGTGCTGCCACCTGTTGCCAACCAATAGGTTCCACTGCAGGATGCTGAGGATGAGGAGCGTGCGGACAAGAAGTCTAAGGAGCAGATGGAGGCCGAAAAGCGTGCCATTTTGGCGCAGCGTATTCAGCCTCTTGAAATCTCCGGCTTCGACACCGCCAAGCTGACTGAGAAGGCGAAGGAGCTTAACGGCCTCATCCACCGCCTGGAGAGCGAGAAGTATGACCTTGAGAAGCGCTTCAAGGACCAGCAATACGACGTGAGTGCATGTGTGTCGGGGTGGGGGAGATGGGCGGCTGGTTGGTTGGTTCTGTGGGTGAGGCGTTGGGTGTTGGATGTGTGCGCATTTTGGGGAAAAGAACGTTCTGGAGTTGTGTGTGGTTTCTTTTTTTTTATAGTTTTTTATTATTATATAGTTTTGTCTTTCTTTTATAAATGTGCATTGCATATAGGTGATTTTTCTTCATTTTTTTTCTCTCTTTTATTGGTGTGTTTTGTTTTGCTTGCATTTGCAACTGAGAATTCTCTTGCATTATTTCTTGGATTAAATCAGGATTCCTAGTCTATAGAAATTGCACCCTCCCTCCAAAAACAAAAGGAAAGGGATAAAAAAACAATCAGACTTTGACCTACCATTTTAGAATAAGGAGGGTTGTTGCTGCCTTCAGCAATTTACGTCAGGAATAATCATTGAGAAACTTCCAAGGCTTCATCTGTGGCTTTGCATGTTATTTCATCAGTCTTGAAACTGAAAAGGGAGTGTCGGCGGGGGGTGGGGGGGTGGGGGGGGACTACTTCGTTGATTATTTCAAATCGGTGGAGCGCGGGCCTCACGTGCGAGGGATCGGGAGTTCGGTTCCCAGTTGAGTTAAACCAATGACTTGTAAAATGTATACTTGTCGCTTCCTAGTCTGGCGCTCGACATTAATAGGATAGGGCAATGACTGGTTAGCTCAGTGTCAGGATAATGTGACTGAGTGGGATATCGAGTCATGGTGCCAGCGGCCTGATTTCCCAGTGGGGCAGCACTATAAAGTCACCATGAGTGCACACTGTCACAAGTCGGTACCCGTCCTGTTATGACCTTAGATGTTGCTAGGACGTAAAACTCCAACAACCAACCATCTGAAATTTAACTTCTATGTACTTATACAGAATATGAACTTAAATGCAAAGCCTGCTCTGACACTTGGATTTGGTTAGTGATGGTCCTTTCTTAAATTACTTCTGTTTACATACCATCTCTTCACATAAATATGCATTACTTTGTCATTAAAATGAAAGGCTAGATATGATACTGATAGTAGTTGATTAATATGTTTAATGTTTTAACCATGTTTTCAAACTGTCAGCATTGCAACCTTTATGCTGCATTTACATTTTTTTTCTCGTTTTAATTCATGTATGTGTAAACTAAAACACAATTATTACTATTCTCTAATTATGCATACATATATTAGCACAGCAACCAGGGGAGGAGCAGGGGAGTGAACAATTAAATTAAATGGTTTATGAGAACAGCTACATAGCCATGTGCGCGCAAAGTTGTTTTTAATCAAGAACTCATTAATTGATAAATTAACTAACAGGAATTTAATTATCACAGCATTTTCTTTTTAAAGCTCAAGAAAGAAAACTGACTTATGATCAATTAACCTGTTGTAGATTTCAGACTGCTAAGACGACATTTACTTACTTAAAGTTGCATAATCCGATGGAAATATACCATTCTCAAACCAAAGTGCATCATACATATTCAACTTGTATGGAAGGAATGCTAAGTCAATTTAATAGAACATGTCACTGCTCTAACCTATAATGTCCAGCATTTCGGTGTGCACACCAAAATTAATTGCAATTTTTGCACTTCAAATATCTCCGACATTAGCCATTTAAAAGAAAAGGCTATAAGTTACTCCAAATTAAAGTAAATTCGGTTATAGCGATTTTCTTTATTTACAACAACAACAACAAAAAGTTTAGTTATTCATTGCCTAAACGAGCAGTGGCATGAGGAAGACCAATTGTTTCCGATTGAAATTTCCCCCGCTTAATCAACTAATGTACTCGGTACCAAAAATAAATAATTGTGTCAGTGCTGGAGCACTGATCTTCTGGTCACATCACAATCTAGAGATCTCTCTCTCTCTCTCTCTCTCTCTCTCTCTCTCTTATATATATATATATATATATGTATATATATATATATAGTAAAACTTCTATACGGACCCCTCCACAGATCGACCACTCCCCTATATCGATCGCTTTATTTGTGTCCCAACAATACATTGTAAGGATATTCTAACTCTCTACCGACCACCTCCCTAAATGGATCACTTAAAGTTGGGCCCATGGTCGGTCGGTTTAGAGAGGTTTTACTGTGTGTGTGTGTGTATATATATATATATATATATATATTATAAATATATATATATATATATATATATATATATATATAGCAATACTTTTTTTAAGCATCGGATTATGCGACTTGACCTCTCTAGGGGGGGCGGAGGGAACAGGGAAAACAGAACAATTAGCGACATGTACTAATGCATCCCGGGAAGAGGAAGACACTGTTGGATGAGGCCTGGTTGTGACACGTCTGAAGCCACCCCCCCCCCCCCCCCCTTTTGCTGATATGATCACCATGATGCGTCTTCCTTCACTCAGCCTATGTGATGACTTTCACTGAATGGCTTCGTGTACTCTCTGTCTCTACAGGCTTACTGCAACACTGCCTGCACACATGGTTGTGCGTTGTGCGCTTGCGCGTGTGTCATGCGAAATGATTTCCCCTTGATATGTGACCCCAACACTTGAGTGGGTGCGGGGCTGAACCGGGATTGGGGTGGGGTTGGGGTAAGTTAAATGGGGAAGTGGTGGGAAGTGGTTGCATACCTTTTTCCTCACCTTTCCCCTCCTCCACCCCGGGTATTTCGTTGTTGTGATCACCGGTAGAAAGTGGTACTTACTTCTTTTTTTTTTTTATGCAATTTGATCAATTCTATAAATTTACAGTCTGCTGTGTGGAATATGGGAGATGGTGGAGGGGGAAAGATCTGTCAAATTTTCCCATTGTTTTAAATGTACAAATTCTAGAATAAATGGTCAGAAATAATCATCTTTTTTTCCACTTTCTTTTTTTTCCTTTCTTTTTTTTTCCCTTTCTTTTTTCCTTTCCTTATTTTCCGTTCTTTTTCAAATAAAAAAATTGTGTGTGTGTGTGTGAAGAAAGTGAGGAAGATAGGGCTTTCTCATAAATCTCCCAATACATGATCTCTCACATCCACCAATAAAACCAATTTAAGTTTCAATACCCTTTTCCCTCTAATAATAATAATAATAATAATAATAATAATAATAATAATAATAATAATAATAATAATAATAATAATAATAAATTAATGAGGGGGACGGGAACTGAGAGAATTTTGCGTCCATTTTTGCTTGTTGGGGTCAGATATGATGGTCACTTGTGAGTTCTCCCCCTGTCTTCACCCCTGAATGTCGCCCCCAAAACGGGTGTGTCGCCTCAACTATCGGCACGTGGCGGGGGCTGTACGGAGGCTGGGGGCAGCCACCACACCAGGCCCGTACCTGCGCCGTGAGGGGGCCGCCCCCAGCACCGGCCCGCCAGCCAGAGTGAGGGGGCAGACTTCCTCCTTCCTTCCTTCCAAAAAATAAAACAAGGATTGCTTTATCGCCTAGCTTGCAGGTGTTGCCATTGTTACGATTTGTCGCTGATCGGTCAATTTGGTGCAAGCGCGTGACTTGTCCATTACTGATTTTTGTTGGTGATAGGTAAGCTTTTTGTCAGGGTTTTTGTGGGTTTTTTAGGGGGGATGTTCCTTTTTGTTCCTTTTATTTTGCCCGGCCCTCTCGATTTTTGGGTGAATTTTGGAGGGTCCGTACGGGGTCTGGAAAGTCTACAAAAGTATTCATTTGCCCCATTTCAAGGCTGTGAAAAGCCTTGAATTTAACCTATTTTGGGGTAATTAGTCTTGAAAAGCTTTGAATTCCATTGAACTGTTCCCACTGATCTAAATTAGTCTGAAATCGCCATTCCCCATTGTTTTGTTTTTTTCCTGAAATCCAAATGAAAATAGTCTTGAATTCCTATTAAAACAGTCTTGAAAAGCTTTGAAATAGCCTTGAATTATATATATTCACGTGTACAGACCCTGATTTTGTGAAATATTTAAATTTGAGCTGAAAAAAAAAGATGGTAGTGGAGCTGGTGGGTTTTTGCCCATAAAGTATTGGCCGATGAGGTTAAGCGAAAAGATATCAAGCATTTCTGTTCAATTCCGATTCTCTTATCTGTACCTTATTAGTGGGGTGGGGGAATGTTGTTTAGGCCGTGTTGAGACAAACTCGGAAGTGATGTAATAGATCTTGTCACGTGATCGGAAATGAGGCTTGTGCAGCCGCATAAAGGTAGTCACGGAACCAGGGGAAGAGATGACTTGCGTCCTAGAACCAATCAAATGCTCAGGTGAATTACCATCGAAATAGTATCCGATATCAATTCATTGTCTTATATAGCTGATGATTTGGCCTACTTATCACAATAGACTTCATGATTCTGTACACTTTAGTGGTGCGACCCAATGGGGGAGGGGGAAGCTATGGGAATCTTTTATCGAAGTACCATATTTTTACACCGTTGGTTAAGCGGTATTTAACATGGCATCGGTTTAGACATTTTTTACCATTTTTCTGTTGCTGTCGGAATCTCTGGAAATCTTGTATCGAAGTACCATATTTTCACACCGTATGTGAAGCAGTATTTAACACGGCATCGGTTCAGGCATTTTTTACCATTTTGCTGTTGCTGTCAGAGTCTTCTCTATCGGAATCTCGTATCAAAGTACATTTTTTAACCGTATGTTAAGTATAACACAGCATCGATTCAGGCATTTTTTACCATTTTGCTATAGCTGTCGGAGTCTTCTCTGGGAATCTTGTATCGAAGTACCATATTTTAACACTGTAGATTAAGCGGTATATATAACACGGCATAGGTTTAGATATTTTTCAGCATTTTACTGTTGCCATCCGTGTCTCCTTGCCTCTGTTCATGTGGATAATGTCTATTTTGAGATATTTGCACCATGTTGACCCTTAGCACACCATCAGTAATGTAAGCTGGACATAATTCCAGCTAATCCTGTGGGTTTTTTTTTTTTCAAAACCTAAAATATACATTACTGCATTATTTACAAATGTACATATTACCACTTACTTAAAACTCCCAAATGTCTAAAACACAATTATTATATTAGCGCAATTAGTTATACCTATAATTTTCAATTTTTCTTATTTTAAACCAGTTGTTTTAAAATTATCTGAAGCATCTTTTGTTGTGAATCCATCCCTGTGCGCTGCTATTAAAAGACGCAAGTGCGCGAATTTAAAAAAAACTTGAATTTCAGGTCATGCAGCTGCAATTGGATGCCTACCTTTAACGCGCGGTATGGTTACCACTGCCAAGGTTAGGGTTTAAACTCAGGCCTGCCAGTCTTCACAAACAGCAAATAATCATGTTTGAAGATTTACTTTAACTTCTTCTTGATTCATTTAATGTTGTTTGATTCATCAAAAGAACGGCACAGCTGAAATGCAGGTAAATGGTGTTTATTGAAGAGAAACGGCCGCAAGTCAATAATGGTGTTTATTGAAGAGAAACGGCTATTCCCCTGGCCCAGTCCTAGAAAAGAAAAAGGGGTACAGTATTTGTAATAGTAGGGTGCATGGGTGGGAAATATGTGTCCATTGCCGGCTCGCCAAGAAGTAAGGAGATTATGGCGAACTAGGGGTCAATGGCGGGAAAGGTGTGAAATCCCACTGGCCAATTGAGTGGGTCAAAGGTGGGCTTATCCATCCACCCAAAGTAGAGTCCATGGCACAGGGCGCGCATGTGTGGGAGGAGGGGAGGTGGGATGTGTCGTTCCCGCGGAATCAAACACAATGCAAACATTGTGGCCATTTTTTTTTTTTTACAAATTAGAAATATTTAGAGCATTAACAATATATTCACTGGCGCGCAATTCATAATGCATATCTTCCTATCAGCAGCAGCATCATCATCATCATCCCTCTCTCTCTGTCTGACAATTGGAGTTGCCACAGTGATTTGGCAGGCCTGACTACTTCAACTTATCGATTTAACTAATAATGTTTTTGTGACAGTTCCACTTCTATGTTCATAGTCTATTCATCGTGTGGTTTTTCTTCTCCTTTTCAGTTCTGCTGATTAATTTCAAATAGAAACATATGTGTTCATTTGACGGGATGGCCGAATGAGTTAGAGTGTCCGTCTCCCATGTTGGTAGATCGTGGGTTCATGGGTTCGAATCCTGGTTGAGTTAAACTAATGACTTAAAAATTTATACTTGTCGCCTCCTAGCCAGACACTCGGCATTACTAGGATAGGGCAAGGAGCAGTGGGATGAGGAAGACCAGTCGTCTGCGACTGAAATTTCCCCTGCTTAAACAACTAATATACAAACAAACAAAATGACAAGAGTTTGATAGAGTATCTATATATAATCTGAAAGTGGCTAAGTAGACTGTGGTCTGAGGCTGTCCTCTACACACCACCCCAACTCACACACCCTCATCCCCTGTCCGTCACTAATTTCCCGGTATTCATGCGATCACGTGTCTTCCAATCAGATGATGGAGCTGGCAGAAAGGGCAAGACAAATGAACCAAGTGGGGTGAGTGAAGGAACATCTTGTCACTTCATTTAAAAGTTGCGTTGTCTGATAAAAACACCATTTTTTCTAAAGCAAAACACTTATTTGGATTTGAACCGACCTATCCCAGGGTTGCCAACCCTTATGGTTTCACCGTGAGGTGTACAATACTTTTTTATGTCCCCATAATCACCGTACACCGAGTTTCAGGTTTTTCATTTTCCAATGTTGGCAACCTTGCAATACCATTAATATAGTAATATTATATAAATCTTATGGATTGTTGTCTCCAAAATGCACAAAAGAGCATCTAAGATTCTAACATTTGCCTGGGGGAGTACCCCCCCCCCCCCCCAATATAACACCCCTTAAAATCTTCCGATTTTTCATTTTCCTGTGTTGGCAACTTTGCTATCCAACTTAGATTCTGGTGTGTTTATTAAGTATTTATTGCTGCATAGAAGGGTGTAATGAGTCAATTTGATAGAACATGTTACTGCTGAAGCCTATGGGGTCAGAGTTTTGACAATCACGCCAAAATAAATGTTGAATGTTTGCACATCAAATATCTCCCAAGTTAGTCATTTTAAAGCAAAGTTACTTCAAACCAAAGTAAAGGCCCTGTCACATTACGGCGTATGGCGGGAGCGTATTGAAAACCTACGTAGGTCCTGCGCGTGCCGGCCTATGATGACATTTGGTGACCTTTCGGGTGGTTTTGAGCGTATGTGGAACCTACGAGGAGCGTACGAGGAGCGTATGAGGAGCGTATGGGAGCGTGCTGTGAGATTTTTTGACAGTATGGGCCATACGCCCTCATAGGTCGAGTTTTTTTTAGCATGCACAAAAAAATTTGGACGGACGGATTTATGAAAGCATATGGCGGCGTATGCCTCATACGCTTCACATAAGCCGGCATCTGGCAGCGTATGAGTAGCGTATGCGTAGCGTATGAGTAGCGTATACGGCGTATGCCAACGTATATGACGTAACGCGCCTACGCCACCATACGCTCCCGCAAAAAACCCTAATGTGACAGCCCCTTTAGGCTGGTTATAATGATCAACCTAATATATTCCTCTTAGAAAATAACTCAAAACTATCGGACTATTAGAATTTATTTAGTAGATTTTCTTAAGTATGTCATTCTTCAAATTAGTTCTGAACGGTTTTCCTCAGTAAACATTATATGTATATAAAATGTCTAAACCATCGGACTATTAGAATTTACTTAGTAGATTTTTCCATGTGTTGGTCATTCTTCAAATTGGTAATTTACGGTTTTCCTCAGTAAAGATTATATGTATAATACTGTTATTTTGGTGTTTTTATTGTCACCATGATGTCCAGGAAGAAATTTTGAATTAAATAAATGCTAATGAAGATACGCAGTGGACCTTTATGGCTTCCACACAATCTATTATTTATTTCTTTAAGGGAAATGTTGACATGTCTATATCTGTCTATTAAATTTTAGTAGCCATTGATTTAATATGTTTAAATTAGAATTTTGCTTTAATGATATTTTGATTATTATGTTCTACAGAAACCAATCAATATATTAGAATAGTAGATTCACTCCCTCAGATCAAATAGTACCCAAACACCTGCTTGATCTATATACCTGTTTAACATATTGACTCTTTTTTTTCCTTTTCAGACGGGGAGGTCTTAAGAGAATCAACCTAGGCCCGGATGAGTAAGTTTAATTTTGTTTTCACTGTACAGTTTTACACTAGACAGGATGGCCTAGCGGTGCCGTGTTCGTTTTCAGTGTGGGAGGCCAGAGGTTTGAACCTCTGCAGAGTCAAACCAAAACCTTAGAAAAATTGCTGCTTATCGCTACCCCATTGTTAGAATATGGTAAGGACTGATTGGTTCAGTGTTAGGATAATGTGACTGGTGCAGGTGCAGGTGCAGTGGATTAACACTGTAAAGCCATCAGTGCGCACTACCAACATTCAACATTAGTTATGACCTCAAATGTTAGTAGTACATAGCATCCCAATCGCTCACTCAGTTCAGTTTTATAGTGTTCATTACACAGTTTTATTACGGCACTCTTAATACAGTTTTATATAGCGTTCATCACACAGTTTTATAACGGCCCTCATAGCAGTTTCATATGGCGTTCATTCCAAAGTTTTATAATGGCGCTCATAGCAGTTTTATATAGCGTTCATTGCAAAGTTTTATTACTGCGCTCATGATAGTTTTATATTGTGTTCATTAGTGTTATTACAGCTCTCATAGCAGGTTTATATAGCGATCATTACACAGGTTTATTATGGCACTCATAATACAGTTTATATAGTGTTCATTAGAAGTTTTATTATGGCACTCATAGCAGTTTTACATAGTGTTCATTACAATTTTATTACGGCATTCATGATACAGTTTTATATAGCATTCATTACACACTTTTATAACGGCACTCCTAGCCGTTTTATATAGTGTTAATTACAAAGTTTTATTACTGCGCTCATGATAGTTTGATATTGTGTTCATTACGGTGCTCATAGCAGTTTTATATAGCGTTCATTACACAGTTTTATTATGGCCCTCATGATACAGTTTATATAGTGTTCATTAGAAGGTTTATTATGGCACTCATAGCAGTTTTATATAGTGTTCATTACAGAGCTTTATTACAGCACACATGATACAGTTTTATATAGTATTCATTACAGTTTTATTATGGCACTCATGACAGTTTTATATAGTGTTTTATTACAGGAATCCTAGCAGTTTTATATAGTGTTCATTACAGAGCTTTATTACAGCACTCATGTTAGTTTTATATAGTGTCCATTACACAGTGTTATTATGGCACTCATGACAGTTTTATATAGTGTTTTATTAGAGCACTCATAGCAGTTTTATATAATGTTCATTACAAGTTTCATGCTCATGACACAGTTTTATATAGCATTCATTATACAGTTTTATTAGGTGCTCATGACACCATTTAATTGTATTGTTCATCACACTATGGGAATAAAATATTGATATTGCATCGATTCATCAAGTCAGGACTAGCGTAGGCCTACTACTGTATCATGTATGTAGATAATATATTTGATACATTATTGACTGTGAAGCTAATGAAAGGTTGTCTCTGAGGCTGAAATGTTCAACTCCTACCTCTTTGCATTTAGTTTACTAAATAAATTCTATCAATTATTAATAAAACTTTTCTTTTTCTATGGGGATTTGTTTCCATTGACCAGAAATATATGAGTGTGAGCTTTCTAATTTAATGAGTGTCTATTGGCACATAATTGATTGTCTGCTTTTATATGTAAAAGTGATGGTTTGAACAAAAAACAAACATTTCTCACAGTGAATATGGCCTGTGCTGCCGACACGGCGTAAAGCAACCACCAATCAATTAATCAATCTTTTCATTTCCAGGAGCGATCCTATTCAGGAGAAGTTTGCCGGTGCCCCCGTATGTATTTACGCGTGATCATTTATCTAATTGTACTAACCGGGGGAAACTGGGGAAAGCCTATGGTCATATAAGTATATATGTGTGTGTGTGTGTGTGTATGTATGTATGTATGTATGTATGTATGTATGTATGTATGTATGTATGTGGACCATGATATCTAGTGGGAGAGATGTTTCTAGGACCTAAAACCCCAACAAATAAACAAATCTAGTGGGCGATAATAGGGGATATCTATGTATACAATAAAACCTTGGTTAGCGTTCCTTTAAAAAATGCAGCGCTAAATGAAACAATGCTATATGGGGTCATTATAACATAGCAAAAATAAACATGGACCTTTGTCAAATGTTTCAATAAATATCTGATAATAGCTGCTATTGTCAAGATAACACACAACTAATGTATAAAATAATATTGTAATGTTGTGCATGAATGGTGAATAAAAGCGATGAGTAGGTAAAGCACGTTCAATGGTTGTATTGGCCCCCCGCATGCGCATGGGCGAGAGCAGCGGAAAGAACCCAGGTTTGATTCCCATATATTCAATAGGTGTTAATTAGCTGCGCTGTAGAAGTGTAGATTGTTTATATTCACATAGTTCCTTATATAGCGTATGCATGAGTGTGCATATATATATAATAAGTGACTTACCATTTGTTATATATACAAGCCTGGTTATTCTTGAGTTGCATAAACCGATTGCTTTAAATTTCTGCCATATTTAAAAAATAAATACTTTAGGTTGATCGTTATAATTGATAAGACGAGACCGATATAGGTATATATTGGCATGTATTCGCCTTTTCAGGGTAGTACAGTGGTTAGTCAGCATAGGTTGAGAGTTCTGTTTAGTGATGATTAACCCTACTGGTCTTCTTAGTACAGCTGGGATGGGTGGGTGGGATGAAAATGGCGACAGGTCCTTCCTTACACCTCAGACAGGATGCGGTGGCCAAATCGATAGAGTGCAGGATTCCCGTGCACAAGGTCGGGAGTTCCCGATCAAGTCAAATCAATGACTTACAAAATAGATACTTGTCGCTACATAGCCTGGCGCTCGGTACTAGGATAGAGCAAAGACTGGTTAGCTCAGTATCAGGATAATGTGGGAAATCTGGTCATAGTTCCGGCTGCTTGGTCTTCGAGTGGGGCAGCACTATAAAGTTGACATGAGTGTGCACTGTCACAAGTCGGTACCCATCCTGATATGACCTTAGATGTTGCCAGGACGTAAAACTCCCAACAACCAACCAACCGATATATCGGTCCCATGCCTCCAATTACACATGTTGCAAATAGCATAAACAATCTACGATACTATGGTTTGAAGTAACTGATTACAAATGGATTAACAATTTTTTTTATAGATATTTAAAGTGAAAACATGCCAAATAATTTGTGCTGTGCTCAATCGAAATGCTGAACATCTTAAAGCTGCATAGTCCGATGAAGTATCACATTTTCAAAACCAAAACAATTATCTAGATCTGATTCTACATATCTACCTTAGATACTGGTGCATTTATTAAACATTTGTTTCTGCATAGAAGGGAACACTGAGTCAATTTAATTTTAATAGAACCTGTTACTGCAGAAGTCTATGGTATTGAGTTTTGGTATGCTTGCCAAAACTAATTTGACATGTTTGCACTTCAAATAACTTTTAAAATTACCATTTAAAATAAAAGTTACTTCACACTAAAGTAAAGTCAATAATAATTATCAATCTAAAATATTTATCTCAGAAAAAATGGCAGAAATCCAAAACCATCGGACTATGCAACTTTAAACTTGTATGACTTGTAGCAAAAACAGGTTTATTAAAGCTGCATAGTCCGATGAAATGTCAAATTTTCAAAACCAAACCAATTATATACTGTTGCAACTTAGATACTGTTGCACTTATTAAGCATTTGTTTCTGCGTAGAGGGCACTATTGCGTCAATTTAACAGAACCTGTTACTGCAGAAGGCTATGGTGCCAAAACTAATTTTCCATGTTTGCACTCAAAATATCTCAAAAGTTTACCATTTAAAATGAAAGTAACTTTGAAGTAATGTAAAGTAGATACTAGTGATCGATCTAATATATTTATCTCATAAAAAGTACAGAAATTCAAAACCATCGGACTGTGCAACTTTAAATAAACTTAGTAGTCCTTCTATGCGACAATAAATGTTTAATGACTGCACCAATATGTATTTAAGTTGATAGGTCGGATCAGTTGTAGGCGAGTGCTTTTGGTTTGGCTTCGAAAATGTGTTGGTTTCATCGGATTATACAGCTTTAATAACCATGTAATGCTCATCTTGAATTTTTTTTTTTTTTTAAAGGTGCCCTAATTAATTGGCTTCTCGACCGGAAACGTGTAGTAATTAGTGGTGTTTTGCGCATGCTTTGTCCTTTCAGTCAAAAGTGCCTTTGGCAAGTAAATACGAACGAAATCTGGACAGGCGGAGTTTCGCAGATAAAATGAAAATTTTCCAAAGATAGATGTCATCATCCCAGACCATCCCATAATGCATGTGTCCATAAGGTAGGAGGTGGTTCGAAATCAAGATGGCGGTGGCCAGATCAACTCCTTAGGACTTGCTTGCTTTATAGTATAATTGCAGTCACTACAATGCTGCAATTTTGGGAGCTATAGTTTATATTATGCGTTTTATAGATAATGTATATTTTTATTCATCTATGTATTAAAATTATATGTTTCATATGCTACATATAAAATATGTTATATACTATACATATATGATATATAATACATATAATATATTGCTTATATATCATATATATACGTGATTTATATATATATACAATAAATAAAGTAGATTAATAGAATTATTTTAGCTATAATAGTAAATGATATCGCATTTCTTATTGTATATTTATAATCTGTTATTTCCTAGAATAAAAATTGTATTATAACCAAATTTAAATTAAGGAAGCAAAAAAAAATCCAATCACCAACAACAAAAGGAAAACTATTAACAAGCAGCTCTTAAGGAGTTGGATCTTTGCCACCAGCCAGTTTTGTAAGATGTTGATAATAATAATGATGATAGTGATGATAATGATGCTGATTGCTTAAATCTCTCCTTCGCTCCCATCCGAAACACCTGCAGGCTAAAGTTGAAATGTACAGCAAATTCGAGCGTCAGCAAGATAAACGTAAATACTGCGAGCGTCATCAAGTGTTCAAAGGCGAGACGTGGATAGCTCCACCAAAGAGGATCTCTCCTCATAGAGTCCTCAAGTGGGACGAGAACACCGGCCTGCCCTCGTACCAATTCCTCCCCGGCATGGAGCCGAAGGAAGAGGAAGGCGAACAAGAGGAGTAAAGTGTGTCTACCCACACCGATGGTACAGAACACCAGATATCTGGTCTGCACGGCGTGTGAACAAAGATACCCCCCCCCCCCTCGAGGTCATGGGTGTCTGGCCGCCTGACTTAGACGATTGTTGACCCATTTCTTTTATCCTGAACATACGTCTCCCTAACCCAATTGCATCACCCTGGTGTGCGTTTATTGAACTAGTTGTATCTATAGTGAGCATTTGTTGAATGCATTCTATCCCAAGTCAGTTTTGTTATTGTTGTTTTTTAACCCACTAATAAGCGTTTGTTCAGTTCACTTTAACGCCTAGTATTAGTATGTTTATATATATATATATATATATTATATATATAATATATATATATATTTATGATTGTTCATGATCCCCCGCCTGTTGTATTAGTGTGGGCATCCATGCCAGTGAGCTGCCTTACACTGTCAAACCATTGAGTTTTGAGGTCATCCTCTATATCGTTTGCCATCTATTATCCCAGTCATTATGGTTTTCTCTATACTGTCATCCTCCTTTCTAGCAACATGACCAAAGTGTTGTAGGTATGCACTGGGAACCTGTGAAATTACACTTCTCGGTTTCGCAACTTCTAAAAACACTTACATTAGTTTAATGCTCTTGCCAAGCGTGCTTCTCCATGCCCACAGTTCAAAGCTTTCAATCCTTCTCTTTTATTCTTGCTTTCAAAGTTGTAAATACAGAGCAATGGAATTTGTTCTAATCATTCGCTGCAACAAGATTGTACCTGACACATTTTGAACTTATGCGAGTAGGCCCTTAATATCTTTGATGTTTGTCACATGTTTGATGTGTTCCTTTACAATTGCAAATGGTGTGATTTTGATTACTGTAGCATAAAGGGAGCTATTAATTTTGAAGAGACATATTGTTCTGAAATTCTGTTATTATTTATTTATAGGTATACCCTCCAATAACCGATGTTTACTTTAATTAAATTTAATGTTTACTATAATTATAACCTCCAATAACCTGTTTACTTTTTGTGCTGGAGGGCCGTTAAAAAGAAGCAAACAAATTATTGATTGATTGATTTATTGTTTTTTTTCTTGGTGACAGCTTCATATGACTTTCGGACTCATCACAACAAAGCAGACGACAACCGGACGACGACGGACGACGAGGTGACGTCAGCGCACTCGAACGTCATGAATACCCATCGAAGACGACAACAACAACAACAACAACAATGGCGGATATAATAACAACAGCTCTCCTAAGATTACATCGAATTTCGCTTCACTGTTCTGAAACATTGCAAGTCCGTAGCTCGGCCTTTTGGCAATGGAGACCGGGAGTTCGGACTGGTCCCGCAGCCACTCCATGACGTCATAGGGCGGGATTGCGGGACGCGCGATTAAGCCCCTTACAGCGATGCGGAATTGTGCAAGTAAATAGAACCGTATATTTTGGTGGGAGAAAAAAAATATGCCACCACTATTTTCTTTTCTTATCTTAATAAAGATTGTATCACGGTTCTTGATTATTGTATATGGAAATATTGTTTTATTTCTTAATAGTGTATACATATTTGTAATAAAATTTAATTTTAAATACACCCCCCCCCAAACCATGTATGGTGCGTTTACTGTACTCACATTTGTATTCCTTTTTTCTTTTTCTTTTTTTAAATTGCGAGATGACTGGTGAATTCATTCGCATAATTAACGCAGTGTAAGCTATGAATGATTGGTTAGGCTACACACGACACTGATAACATCGTTATTAAATATCACAACACATGTAGATACCTATCAATCGGCCCTAATAATAAACTGGCTTGGAATTTCAAACAACTCGTACTTGTTCATGTCTTCCGTTATTTATTAATAATATCTAGCACGGCCGAATCAGCAAAGTGCAGGGTTATCATGTGGAAGGTCGGGAGTTCGAATCCCAGCTGAGTCAAACCAAGGACCCGTAAAATTGACACTTTTCACTACTTAGCCTGGTGTTAGGCATAACTAGGATATTACAAGGACTGGTTCGCACAGTGTCAGGATAATGTGGCTGGAATATTCGGTCATCGTGCCAGTGGCCTGGTCACCCATTGGGGCAGCACTATAAAGTCACTGAGAGCACACTGTCAGAAGTCAGTACCCATCCTGATATGACCTTAGATGTTGCTATGACTTAAAACAACAAACGTCATCTCTAGCTACTGGGACGGTCTTTATATGACCTTGTCACATGTTCCCAGGACATAAATCACAAACAAAGGCTGTTGAACTTGAAGGTGCATAATCCGATTAAAGTATGCAATTTTCTAAACCAAGAACTAGTACGGGTTCAACGCAATTGAAATGTGTAGACGGTGAACATTTACAAATAAATAAATTCATAGGTGTGTATACCTGATGTGGTGGCCGAATCGGTAGAGTGCAGGCCCCTTGTGGGAGATGGAGAGTTTGATTCCCGGTCGAGTCAAACCAATGACTTTAAACATTGATAGGCCTACTTGTCACTTCCTAGCTTGGCGCTCGGCATTATTAGGATAGCGCAAGGATTGGTTAGCTCAGTGTCAGGATAATGTGACTGAGTGGGATATCGAGTCGTGGTGCTGGCTGCCTGATTTCCCAGTGGGGCAGCACTATAAAGTTGCCATGAGTGTGCACTGTCACAAGTTGGTACCCGCCCTGATATGACCATAGATGTTGCTAGGACGTAAAATTCTAACAACCACCTAACTGTAGATGAGTAGTCTTGTGGATCTAATAATTTGTTTAGTAAGTCCTACTTCGAAACTGTCTGGCTCTATTACACTGACCCTTGCCTGGGTCAGAATGACCGGTAGGTGGCAGCACGCTAGTGGAGCAGTATCGATGGTGGCCCGTTCCACTACTTACTATTGCCCCCAGTAAGCGGAGGTTAGGTGAAAGTTGGTACTGCAGTGATAGGTCATTTCATAGAAATATAAGAAAGTGAAGACCGACTCCCTTCTGCTCGTCTACTCTTATCCACTTTAAAAAAAACTAGATTTTCATTGTACCCTTACTGGAATAGATGGCTCAACAATATTATGGCATACACAAATATATTTTCTTCTGAATTATCTACGACCTTTTTGGTGTGTAGCTTAGAAAAATTAAACACTATCCTGTGATTTTTATTTTTGTCAGTTACATTTCTCCAAAAATGTAGGGAATGGGGGAACTCATTCCAGCGTTTTGGGTTTTTTCTTGTCGGTACATTAATTGATTAAGCAGGGGAAATTCCAATCGTCTTCCTTATTCCACTGCTCCTTGCCATATTCTAGTAATACCTGAGTGGCAGGCTAGGTAGTGACAAGTAACAATTTTGAACTCATTGGTTTGAGTCGAACAGGGTTTGAACCCATGGGTTCGCATCCTACAGCCTACCAAAAAGGAAGACGGAGGCTCAACTAGTTTGTGCAACCAGAAATACCGCAATGAATACCGCATATTTATTTGACACGGTATCAGATATTGTTTTATAACTGTTTTATAGCTGTGTCCTTGGCCTCCATATTTTCTCCGAGACCGGATGTGCAGGCTTCCTTTATGGAAGGTTAGAAGTTAGAATCCTGGTCAAGTCAAACCAAAGACGTGTTAAAATGTATGATTATCGCTACCTAGTATGGCGCTTGACATTACTAGGATAGGGAAAGGACTGGTTAGCTCAGTATCAGGATAATGTAACTAAGTGGGGAAAGTGGGTCACGGTAGGCCCTAGATAAACGATTCACCCGGTCCTTGTAGTACACGGGTGAAGACCAGCCTTATATAAATACGGGCGAAAATAGCGTTAGTATGGAAGTGAGGCTCCAGTATGTGGCTCCAGTATCAAATGGCTACCCATATTATGCATATAGGCACAGAGTTGGTGAAATGGGAGAGAATGCAAAAAGACAAGATGGCGGTCGTAGAACGCCGTCGATTTCACTTTGAAATCTTATTAAACTAGATATTATATTATATTTTTCAACTCAAAGGTAGCGGGCTAATAATAAGACATATGTAAAGAATAATTGTTGCTTCTTACCTTGTGAAATTAGGCTCTCAATTCTTTGACCCGCATTTTCGCCACCTTTTACATAGGGTTGGTTTGCACCCCTACTGCAGCAGTACGGGGTGAATCTTGTATCTAGGTAGGCCCCTACTGGCGGTTTTACCTCCCAGTAGGGCTGTACTACAAAGTTGTCATGAGTGCACAGTCACAAGTCGGTACTTTTCCTGATATGACCATAGATGTCACCGGGACATAAAACTCAAACAAACAATTTACGCCGATCGGGTAGGGGTGGGGGGTGGTGGGTGGGGAGGCTCCAAAAATCACAAGACTACTAGTGCCCCATACGAGTAAAAAAGAAGAAGTCGGCCACTTTCACAGAACTACATCTGGCATCTGCGCCACCTGGTGGATACTGATGGCGATTAACAATGCATCTGCCATCTAGTGGCAAACGGTGGAACGACGATCCAACATGGCAGCAATGGCACGTAAGTCTGCTTTCACTATCACGTAATTTGCTGATTTTGGCTGACTCCTCCGTTGTCGTTCTAGATTATATGGTGCCAACGAATAGTTTGTTATCCATTGATGCACTGTGTATGGATGCATGCTGTGGTAATTGTGGTCTATGTAAGGGTTGATGTAATAAGCCGGCACTGGGCGCGGTGGCCGAATCGGTAGAGGCAGCACAGGCCTCGCGTGCGGAAGATCGCGAGTTCGGTTCGCGTTCGAGTCAAACCAATGACTTAAAAATTTATACTTGTCGCTTCCTAGCCTGGTGCTCGGCATTATTAGGATAGGGAAAGGACTGGTTAGCTTGGTGTCTGGATAAAGCTAATGAGTGGGATATCGGGTCATGGTGCAGGCGGCCTGATTTCCCAGTACTATGGCAGTAGGGCAGCACTATAAAATCGCCATGAGTGCGTACTGTCACAAGTTAACTTGAATGTCATAAATTCTTTGAATTGCTAATTAAATAAGTTACTTTATTCAGAATATATATTATATATTGTTAATTGTCTGACAGCTTTGTTTTTTCATATTTTTAAGTACTGGAGGAAGATTTTGGTTGCACAAAAGTGGGATTTTTATTTCTGCCTTGATACAAACACTCTATATAGCTCGGGGTTCACATCGGACTGATGAATATTTTGCTCATACAAATTAATTCAGTACGTCAGAAGAAACATGGCTTAATTATGCCCAGCCCAGCCATTCACTTTACTTAAAGCTGCATAGTCTGATGAAATATCAAATTTTCAAAACCAAACCAATTATCTAGATTTGATTTTCATATCTAACTTAGATACTGATGCACTTATTAAGCATTTGTTTCTGCGTAGAAAGCAATACTGAGTCCATTTAACAGAACATGTTACTGAAGAATTCTATGGTGTCAGAGTTTTGGCAAGCTTGCCAAAACTAATTTTCCATGTTTGCACTCAAAATATCTAAAAATTTACCATTTGAAATAAAAGTAGCTTTGAACTAATTTAAAGTAGATGCTAGTGATCGATCTAATATATTTATCTCAGAAAAAATAGAGAAATTCAAAACCATCGGACTATGCAACTTTAACAACCACAGGACAATGCGAACGAGGCACTACACCAGTAGGCCTACATGTCTTCAGCGACCCTTGTAATTGGGGAACCCTTGCCATGAGTGGAGACTTTTTCAATGTACAAACTCTTGTTTGTTTCAATGTACTGTCCCTCCATTGATAGAAGACAACAAGAGTCTAGTTACCAAGGTGTTCGTTAAAGACCTCCTGCTGTAAACCTATTGGCTCATTCTTTTCGTATTACCACGATTTTTCTCTGAATTTCTTTGGTTGCCATACCCTTTCCATACCTGAATCCACGAGAATATTGTTGATTTTTAGTAAGACTGAGAGACACTAACAGTAACACTGGATCCTTGCTTGATCGAATGGCCTGAAGTCTCTCAAGTTGGGACATGTTGCGTTGTTTTTATTATATCGCTCACATATTGGTTTTTCTCTCACCCGTATGCATTCGGCATGCGCATTAGTAATCGATGACAATGATTGTTGAAGGTTAAATGGAACTGGGTCATTCTCTAAAACTGGGCACAAAAGTGTGACATGGAAACCAAAAGTGAAAACCTTCCAAATAATAGCAAACATCCTTCCAAATAATAGCCTAATCCAATGCCCTATGAAGGTTTGCATGTCATGCATATGTCAGAGTTGATAAAAATGAGTTTCACTTTTTGAATTAGATCTTATACAAATTGAGCAATACATTAATATTATTTGTGTAACATGAAAATCAAAGACACATCCAGAACCTCATTTTAACATATACAACATAGTCAAACCTTACAAGAAAAAAGTTGAAAAATAAGCTGAAAAAAAGTTTGGCTACATGTATGGTGTCAATGTGTAAATTTTCACATTTTCACTCTAGTGCAAAATCATACAATTATAATTTTGATATCTTTTGTGGGATAAATTCAATACATGTAGAATGGCTAACATACCTAATAGACAGGCTACAATAATTATTTGACTTGCTATCAATAAAACAAAGACTTAATTATCAGCATCGGAACATGGAGACCATATATCCACCGTGTGTCGACGTGTGGCTCATACGTTGAACGTACGCTGCATGTACATTCGGGATACGTTGGGAGTAAGTTAGGGATATGTTGAAATACGTTGCTACACATTAGCCGTACGTTCAGCTGGTGGGAACAGTCCGTGTACTGCCAACGGATGCATAACTTACTCCTAACCTACTTCGAATGCATGCCTGTCGTATCTCCAGCGTACTTAACATATACACCATACTTCTAACGATGGAGTAACATACATAACGTTGTTCAGAATACCGTGAGTGTATGCAAGCATTTTGTGAACGTTTTGCGAGGCACATGAACGCTCTCATACGCTAGCAATAGGTCAGAGATACGTTCTGCGTACATTACGTACATTGTGTGTACGCCCATTTTTATCCCCCGCCGCTGAAAAGTTTGACGAATGCCAATGTACTGGAAAAAAATTTAACGTTGAGCACGCGCTGACGCCGTACGTCATAGTGTGACAGGGCCTTAGAATAGTAACATACTGGATATGCACGCACTCAGTAATCACACACTGGGTCATAATACATACTATTGCACATTGTTTTATAGAAAAGTAATGCCTTGTTTCGGTTGTTGTTTTTTTATTCGATTTTTATTCACCATCCTGGAATTGTTTGATAAATGTCAGGTGAGCATAGCAGAAAAACATTTAAAAATAGCAGAAAATATTTTTGTTTTTGACCTAAGATTGTTTGTTTTTTGGGGGCTTTATGTCCTAGTAACATCTAGGATCATATCTGAATAGGAAGCAACTTCTGACAGTGAGCACTAATGGCAACTTTATAGTGCTGCCCTACTGGGATACCAGGCCGTCGACACCATGATATGATATCCTACACAGGCACATTATACTGATATTGAGGAAATCAGTACTTTCCCTATCCTATCGTTCACTCATGCTGAGTGCCAAGCTAGGTTGCAACAAGTATACATTTTCTAAGTTATTGATTTATCCTGGTTGAGGTTTGAATCAACGACCGCCCACACAGGAAGCAATAGCTGGCTATTGCTTTTACCGAATCAGATCGGGCGTGGTGGCCGAATCAGTAGAGTGTGGGGCTCACGTGCAGGAGATTGGGAGTTTGGTTCCAGGTCGAGTTAAACCAACGACTTATAAAATTTATACTTGTTGCTTCCTAGCGTGACGCTTGGCATTAATAGGATAGGGTAAGGACTTGTTAGCTCAGTGTCAGGATAATGTGACTGAGTGGGATATTGGGTAATGGTGCTGGCAGCCTGATTTCCCAGTGGGGCAGCACTATAAAGTCAGCATGAGTGCACACTGTCACAAGTGGGTACCCATCCTGATATGACCTTAAATGTTGCCAGGACGTAAAACCCCTAACAACCAACCCTTACCGAATCGGCAATGCCGTCAGGTCCTTGACCTGAGAAGGGTAAGTTAATTTGTTCCTAGTTCCCAGAGATGGGGTAGGGGTTCCCATGGTAACAGATTTTCCCAAACCTAATCTGAGGTCAGATTAGTTTTTGTCGCTTTATCCTGTTTTACGACATTTATGGTCAGACAGTTGCAATTAGTATTTTGTTATTATTTGGAAATTGATTGAAGTATTTTCATACTTAATTATTATTTGACCTTAGATGTAGCTAGGACGTAAACCTAAAACAAACAGAATCGAACTGGGAGGGCGACCATTCCCACCTTCCGCTGTGTAGGCTGTAGCTGTGACCCGTTGTAGGACATTCAAAACACTACCCCGTTGAAAACACTACTGTTAAGTTCAAAACACTACCCCTACATATGTCCAAAACACTACCCAAGTTCAAAATACTATCATAACACGGAAGTGGGGTCTGTAAGTGTAATGCCGCAAAGTGTAACATACTGGTACATATTGGTATGCTGACCATGCTGTGGCATTTGAAGCACATACTATTTGGTTTGGCTGTTGAGAGTTTTAGGTCCTGGGAACATCTACGGTCATATCAGGACGCATGTACATAGTACACGCACATACGTAGTATACGCTGATAGCACTGCGGCGTCTGCACCATGTATTAGTATACGCTGATGGTGCTGTGGCAACTGCACCACGTATTAGACTACGCTGATGGTGCTGCGGCGTTAGATTGATTGTTTGTTGTTGTTTTATGTCCTAGCAACATCTATGGTCATCTCAGGACGGGTGCTGACTTGTGACAGTGCATACTCATGGCGACTTTATAATGCTGCCCCACTGGGAGACCAGGTTACCAGCACCATGAGAGTAGGTACCGGCAGCGAAATTTTAAAATATGCCTATGGTCCAATATTCTTATTTTTTCCTGTACACGTTGAAATTAGAAACCCAAATCCCAAACCAGTTGGGCTATATATAGCATTGTTCTGTAGATAATATTTTTTTAAGATTAAATATATAAAAATGTATTCATTTTGAATTAAAGGTGAAACTTTGACCAAATATAATAAAAAAGTGGAAGGATGTGATGGGCGTTCTGCTAACCAATTTCCATTGTACATATATAAAGGAATTTAAATTGTCAATTGCTAAATCAATTAGTAAAGCAGATTTTTAATAAGACAATGTTTTACATTCAACAACAAAAAACGTTTTTTATCTATATTTGTTTCTCATTGAATTATACAATGTAATTGTACAAACATATATTTTACATTAAAGCAAATATATTTCCGGTTTGAACTACTCTAAAGAAAATTGAAAATATATCAGTTTTACGCTCCCTTCTCTACACTCACCCAGCCATTTTCACAACAACAGCTGTCACATGACCAATCTAGGTCACTACACCACCAAGTGGAAAGGTTCAGTACTAAGCATGCACCACTCTGTGGCACAAATTAGAACTATTCCGAGTTTGTTTGTTTTCCTGATGAGGTATAGCTCGCCCCTTTAAGACTAGATGGCCGAATGAGTTGAGCATCTGCATCCCGTTTTCATAGGTCGTGGGATTCACCTGTGGTTCGAACCCTGGTCAAGTCAAACCAATGACTTAAAAATTGATACTTGTCACTACCTAGCCTGGTCTTTGGTATTAATGGGATAGGTCAAGGAACAGTGGCATGGGGAAAAACCAATTGTCTGGAATTGAAATTACCCCCATTTAATCAATTAATATACCCCAATTTTCTAATTAATTTTTTTTTTACGTAGACTATAGCTGTGTTTACACGGGCGAGTGTAAAACGATTTAAGACAAATCGATTTATATGAAGGGAAGTGGTGGTGCGCTTACACGAGCGAGTTTGAAAGTGTGTCGGCGACCGGGAACCAGCAGCCTTAGTGGTGAGCCTGTAGCCGGCGAGCACTGCTATTTGTTTAGTTTACACTCGTCGATTCACAATATGAATAATGACGCCAATGTAGCGGCTACGTTAATAGCGCTTGGAATTTAGGGTTAATTTAATTAAATTTCATTACTTGAGTATGTAATTCTGTTAAATATGATCGCATTCAATAGATTTCGGCCTAATCGGTCCCTAACACTGCCGGGCACCAGCGATAGTTACAGCTGAGCCTGTAGCCGGCGAGCACCGCTATTTTACACTATCGCCGCCTGGGAACCAGCTCTATCGCTTCATCTATACTACCTCCCAAGGTGGTTTACATCTACCGATTTATATGAATCGATTCAGCCCTAAAACGCCATAGCATTGCGTTTACACGCCAAATGTAAATTGATCTAGACAACTGGTTTTATATGAAGCGTTTTAACTCACCCGTGTAAACACGGCTTATGTCGTGTAATAGTTTCATGTTGATATGACCTATTGTGTGCTTATTGAATGATATTAAATAAAATCAGGACTTCCCCCATAAGTACGGCAGACATCTTTGTTAATTAATTTAATTGTTTTAACAGTCCAAATAGGACCAACATGTACCCTCGGCAAGTGTTATCTGGCCCCCAGAGCCATGGGTTGATAAGATATAATCTCTAATTATTCAATCACCCACTGTTTGGGAAAGCTTATCAGGTGAAACATTTTTTTTTGTATTAAACACAAAACTGAATGGGCATTGTTATGACGATGTTGAGTTTGATAGCCTGGTATCGTCGCAAGCATTTAAAACAAGAGGCAGGCTATATTCAAATGCCAGATTTGGATAAGATTAGTATGCTGAATCTCTACCGTAAATTCTTTTTGAAAGCTTCATGAGTCCTTGAATGTTGTAATGCCACGGCTCTCTGAGTGACATTCTATCTGGGGGATGGTGACTTATGGGTGCGTTTTTTGGGAGTCATTCAGGGGCTGGGGTCCTAACCATGAGGCTCTCTAAGCTACAAATATGAAGTGGAAATGTGCTATGTAAGCAATATTTCGCGATTCATCCAATTTGTCGCAATTCGTGTGAAAACGATTACGCCTTCCTATTTTCAAATGTTGGCAGCTATGCAACACCCACATTCTTTGTTGTTTTATTTTTGTTTAGTTTTTTTCGGGGTCAGAGTGTGGTGTTTTTTTTTAATGTAAATTTTGGACCACGGCCTACATCAGCGAGTTGGTGGTAATGCTACCTAGGCTCCCTTATGCGAACATAAAATGGAGGGCAGGGATGGTTTCTATTATAAGTTGCTACTTGTAATTTAGAGAATCTACAGTCTTGAAAACAGATTAATACTTGGTATTTGCAGTGATTGGTTATATAAAATTGACTTTATATTCCTTCTGTGCAGCAAAGCATGTTTAATGAGTACGCCAGTATCTGAGTATGTAGGACCAAATATAGGCAAGTGCTTTGGTTTCGACAATTTTATTGTTTCAACGCATGATTTATGGATTCAAACTTCAACTCAGGGCACCGGATGCGGTGGCCGATTCGGTAAAGTGCAGGCTTCCCGTGCGGAAGGTCGGGAGTTTAATTCCCAGTCGAGTCAAACCAATGACTTATCAAATTTACACTTGTCACTTCCTAGCCTGGCGCTGGGAATTATTAGGATAGGGCAAGGACTGGTTAGCTCAGTGTCAGGATAATGTGACTGTGTAGGATATCGGGTCATGGTGCTGGTGGCCTGGTCTTCCAGTGGGGCAACAATATAAAGTCGCCATGAGTGCGCACTGTCACAAGTCGGTGCCTTAGATTTTGTCAGGACGTAAAATTCCAGCAACCAATCAATTCAGAGCTACCATGTTCCAATCTGATCGGTCCAGGTACCGTTCGGAGCTTGGCCTCTCGCTTGTTGCCGCCGTCACCGCCAGGTGGCAGCACAGTGGGGCGCGCAAACACGGCCAGTGCTGCCGCCATGCGGACGATCATTGAACAAGAGCTGGCCAGCATCCGGGCGGCTGGGACGTGGAAGACGGAACGCATCATTACGTCACCACAGGAGGCCAGCATCAACGTCTCCGGCACCGGCAAAGTGCTCAACTTCTGCGCCAACAACTACCTCGGACTGTCCGTATGTTTTGGGGATTTTATAGCTGTATACTCCGATGAAGCTTCAAATTTTCAAAACCAAAATACTTATATAGATTTGACTCTAAATATCTAACTTAGATATTTATGCAATTTTTAAGCGTTTGTTGCCACATAGAAATGAATACGGAGACACATTAATAGAACCTGTTATTGCTGAAGCCTTTGGTGTCATAGTTTTGACGTTCTTGCCAAAACTAATTTTACATGTTTGAATTTCAAATATCTCAAAACGTAGTCATTTGAAATAAAAGTTACTTCAAGTTAGAACAAGGTAGATTACAACACTCAATTTAATATACTTATCTCAGAAAAATGTTCAACACTCAAATCCATCGGAATATGCAACTTTAATTTACAGGGTCCTTGAAAACCTGGGAAGTCATGGAATTTGATAATAGTGGAAAATATCTAACCCTAACCATAAGCCTAATTAAGCAGATATAAAATGGGAGAAATTCCATACCCTTAAATTTTCTGAGGGTATGACTGAACCCTCAAATTGTTGGGGTCACTTTTCTTTAACGGTTCTTCAACGAGCCAGATACAACAAAGCCAGCATCAATAATCAGTTAGACTGTTAATATACAACAGTAATCATAGCAGTGTTCATAATTGACCAAGTGATGTGGAAAAATAATTCCCCCCCCCCCCCTCTCCCATTCTGTGTACCGTCAAATTATCTTCTGGCAGAAACCTTGACTAGGATGGGTAGTTTTATACTATGATGAATGTTGTCCTGCATTGTGTATGTGTAGGCCTATATGTCTAGTATAATGTACTTAGGCAGCACAAGGCAAATATTTAATGGATACTGTGTTCAGTTATGTGCTGAACCTAATCATCGTTTGTATATTTCTATGTATTTCTCAGCTGTATTGCAGTTTATGTGCATTTGAATACTGGCAGGAGATGTTCATCTATTTGTCATGGCGGTGATGAAAATGGAAAATATTGCGCCTAGAGCAGATTTCAAACCGACACTCCTTAACATTCTGGGGCTAGCGTGCTAACCATTACACTATCTAGGCTCCCTTATGCAATCAAATGTTGGGGGTGTTTATTAGTCAGCATTTTATGGCACTTTGGAAATAAGATGACCAGAGAATTATGATATAAATTTTATAATTGATTATGAACTTTTATATCCTCTGATGAGTCTGAATAATATCGTTTGATATAAACTGATCTAGTAGATTGTGATCTACATTCTGTGTAAAAATAATGGTTAACTAACGGAATATAAATTGGACACTTCACTCTGAATATGGTCTTTGCTGGTGACATTGAAGCTGCATAATCTGATGAAAAGATTACATTTTCAAAACCAAAACAATTATCTAGATTTGATTCTACATATCTAAGTTAGATACTGGCGCACTTATTAAGCATTTGTCGGCACCTAGAAGGGAGTACTGAGGCAATTTAATATAACCTGTTACTGAAGAATCTTATGGTGTCAAGAGTTTTGGTGTGCTTGCCAAGATTAATTAATCTTGTATGGTTGCATTTAAGATATCTCAAAAGTTAGCCATTTAAAATAAATATTGCTTTAAATTAAGGTAAGGTAGATTATAACGATAAACCTAATATATTTTCTCAGAAAATGACAGAAACTCAAAACGGTCGGGCTATGCAACTTTAACTCACTTGTAACAGAATGAAAATTGAACACTGAATATGGTCTTTGCTGCTGACATTGAGTAATGGAACCAATCATCAATCATGTGTGCATCTTTGTGGTATTTAATTTTCAGAGTCATCCGGAAGTTGTAAAGGCTGCGCAGAATGCCATCTCCACACACGGGTCTGGGCTAAGTTCTGTCCGCTTCATCTGCGGAACGCAGGTAAGTAAATCAACATTTCCCAATACGCGTCTTTAGAGTTACTGTCCAATGGTGCCTATGGAAGGACTGAAGCTGCGATGCGACATCTTTGCACGCCCGCTTGTCCAGTGTATGTGACTCACACACAGCCCCATCCTTCACTATAGGCCCGGTGCTTTAATATCACTTTGAATCCATAAGCGCATGCAAATTTTGCATTTAGATTTTTGGTTCGAGTACCCTCGAATGTTCTTGAATTTAACTGTATGTTCTTAAATTGTCTTGAATCTGGTGGCCAACTTTTTTTATGAACCCTGATTATAACACGTCACATGATATTTGAGATGAATTTGAAACGGTGGCCGAATCGATAGAGCGCAGGCTACCCATGTCGAAGGTCGGGAGTTTGAATCTCAGCCGAGTCAAACGATGACTTACAAAATTGATATTTGTCACCACCTAGTCTGGCACTCGGTATTACTAGGATAGGGCAGGAACTGGTTAGCACAGTATCAGGATAATGTAATTGTGTGGGTTATCGGGTCATGGTGCCGGCAGCCTGGGCTCCCAGTGGGGCATCACTATGAAGTCACCATGAGTGAACACTGTCATAAGTCGGTACTCGTCCTGATATGAGCTTAGATGTCTAGGATTCAAAACAACAACAAACAATATATTAACGTTATTTCTGTGTAAGCAATGCTATAATATATTCAAATATTTCTCAGGAATGTATGCACAAATATTCCCATGGTATTGCTGTATGACCTCTACTGGGGATGGGCGTTGGGAATATTTTATATATATCAATAATACGATGATAAATTCGATCAAGTTTGGCTGAAACGTTATTTTGCCATTTATTTAACCACCAAACACACGCACATGCACACGCACACACACACACACAGGACATCCATAAGGACCTGGAGCGGAAAATCGCCAACTTCCATGGCAGGGAGGATGCCATCCTCTATGCGAGTTGCTTTGATGCAAACGCGGGCATCTTTGAGACTCTGCTTACACCGGAAGACGCTGTGCTGTCGGACGAACTGAACCATGCATCCATCATCGACGGCATCCGGCTGTGTAAAGCGCAGAAGCACCGCTTCCTGCACCGTAACCTCAAAGGTCAGTATGGCTCCCCCTAGCGCAAGGATGAAACACCTTCGCCTCTTCGCTGATTTCCACAATGTTCGATACTCTAACAAATATTTTGACAATTTAGATTTTTCCCGCCAAAAAAAAAAGCAGCCAGCTCCTCAAAGGCTTCACTGCTAGAGAATGGTGGGGAAAATCACAGGAAGTCAGATTTTCGGTTTCTTTTTTTGTCAAAGGCGCGTTTCATCCGTCCTATGAGGCCTTCATCGCGCCTTGAGTTGAGTGTTGCAAGTTGCATGTACTATAAGAACCCAGTAGTTGTCATGGTAGATGACTAATGACACACAGTGCCCCTGTTTTACTAATCAGATCACCAGATTGGCAGAGCATTGTCAGTTCGGAGATATAGATAGAAGAATGGTGTGACCCCCCTCCCCTCTAATTGTTTGCCAACCTTAATATTTTTATCTTTTCTTTATTGTGAAAAATATATTTTTCGAATCAAAAGCTATTCTATCTGATGAGTCACCTTTTTCTTCTTTTGTTTAGGCGATGGTACAGTATGTACTTCTTTTAAAAAAATGTATAAACAAATTTCAAATTTCTTAGGCGTTGTACAAAGTTTTCATCAATTGCGGTTCCTTTTTTTGTTGTTCAGTCTTATTTTTTAGGAATGTGAAAAGTTCATTCCACTGCTATAATGTAGGATCCTACTAATAGGTGGAAAACTGGACTTGGTGGCCGATTCGGTAGAGAGCAGGCCTCCAGTGCGGGAGTCATTGGTTTGACTCGACCGGGAATCGAACTCCCGGTCGAGTCAAACCAATAACTTATCAAATTGATACTTGTCGGTTCCTAGCTTGGCACTCTGCATTAATAGGATAGGTCAAGGACTGGTTAGCTCAGTGTCAGGATAATGTGGCTAAGTGAGATATCGGGTCATGGTTCTGGCGGCATGATTTTCCAGTGGGGCAGCACTATTAAGTCGCCATGAGTGCGCACTGTCACACGTCGATACCCGCCCTGATATGATCTTAGAAGTTGCCAGGACATAAAACTCCAACAAGCCACACACACACACACAAACCTTCCTTGCATAGTCCGATGGTTTTGAATTTCTGTATTTTTTCTGAGATAAATATATTAGATTGATCACTAGTATCTACTTTACATTAGTTCAAAGTTACTTTTATTTTAAATTGTAAACTTTTGAGATATTTTGAGTGCAAACATGGAAAATTAGTTTTGGCAAGCTTTTTTTTATTCTTGAAGATTTATACTGCCTATCATGGATAAGTGTGAATAGACTTGTTTTCACCATTAGACAGGTTGTCGATAGAAAGCCCGAGCCTACACTTTTACCAACCCAAGGGATTTTTAACCTCCCACACCACATAGACATGATGTGAGAGCAACTGGCCTTTGATGACACTGTAAGTTATACACAGTGGTGGAAATCCAAATTGGCAGCGATGGGGGCATGGGGAATCGAACCACCGACCTTCAGATTAGGAGTCTGACCTAGGAAAAAAGTCAGACACTCTAACCACTCCACCACAGAGACACCACTCTGACACCATAGACTTCTGCAGTAACAGGTACTGTTAAATTGACTCAGTATTGGCTTCTACGCAGTAACAAATGCTTAATAAGTACATCAGTATCTAATACCCCAGTCACACGAGAGCCAGCATCCGCCGCCAACCTCCTCATGCTCAAAAGGACGCCAACCTCTCAGCGTCCCATTCGATACATTGATTCAAATGCGTGGGCGGTGCCAGGTCGGCCTAAAAGGATGCCAACCTCCCAGCGTCCCATTCGATACATTGATTCAAATACGTGGTCGGCCGTCGCCGCATCAGCGCCGGGAAGGTGCCAGGTCGCGCCAACCAAGGGGTCGGTGACCTGGCGGAGCCAGGGCGGCGCCAACCACGTTTTAATGGCGCCGACCAAACTGGTGGCAAGGAGGTTGCAAGTGCAGCAGCTGCATCCCCTTTGCGTCCAAAATTTCCAAAATGGATGCCGGGAGGTTGGTGTCCTCGCAGCACCAGCACTTAAGGAGGGTGCAATGAGGACGTTTTGACGTAGCGAATCGATCGTAAGTGAACGCAGGCCTCGTGTGACTGGGGTATAAGTTAGATATGTCAAATCAAATCTAGATAATTGGTTTGGTTTTGAAAATTTAATATTTCATCGCACTATGCAGCTTTAAACTGCCTACCTCCAATGCAGATGATGAAGACTTTGTACTACTACTTATTTAATAATAATAATAATAATAATAATAATAGTAGTAAATAGAGTAGATATTAGGAAGGTAATTCAGAACAATATATTTCCATCACGACAGTTTAATTAGTCCTCGCATCGTGACTGAAGGGTACTTGTCTAGATCTAACAGTAACATAGCTGTTTGTTGGACGTTAGATTCGTCGTGGCCTTGACCCTCGCCCACCCATGGCCCCTGCATGTAATCCCTGACCTTTGTAGACCTTGAGGCCAAGCTGACTGCCAGCAAGGACGCACGCATGCGCCTCATTGTCACGGACGGTGTCTTCAGCATGGACGGCAACGTGGCGCCGCTCAAGTAAGTCAGACCGAGGCTCGGTCCGCCGGTGACTATGGTGACGCCAACCGACATTTCAGTTATTTGAAATATGCTGTTTTTGTTCACATTTGTGTGCACCCACTAGTAACCAAGGTGATGCCAGATGACATTTCAGTCATTTGAACCCACGGGTATCAAAGTGACACCGGACGATATTTTAGTCATTTGAAATATGTTATTTTTGTTCACATTTGTGTGCACCCATGGGTATCAAAGTGACACCGGACGATATTTTAGTTAATATGTTGTTTTTGTTCACATTTGTGTGCACTCACAGGTATCAAAGTGACACCGGATGATATTTTAGTCATTTGAAATATGTTGGTTTTTTTCACATTTGTATGCGCCCACCAGTAACCAAGGTGACACCAGACAACATGGCAGTCATTTGAAAAATGTAGTTTTTGTTCACATTTGTGTGCACCCACCGGTAATCATGGTAACACCAGATGACATTTCAGTCAATTGAAATATGTTGTTTTTGTTCACATTTGTGTATACCCACTGGTAATCAAAGTGATGCTGGACGACATTTTAGTCATTTGAAGTACTTCTTTTTGTTCACATTTGTATGCACCCAGCGGTAACCAAGGTGACACCGGACGACATTTCAGTCATTTGAAGTATGGGTGGGTTTGTTTCACACCCGTTCCTGATATGGCCTTAGCTACTATTACTAGGGCATAAACCCCCAACAAACAATTCCAAATGGCATTTTAGTCATTTGAAGTCTATTCATTTCTTTACAACTATGTGTACCAGTAGCTATGATGGGAACAGACGACATTTAGTTATTTGAAGTTTGTTGATTTTTGTTTTTTGATACCTGTGTTCCCCAGTAGTCAAGGTGACACCAGAATACATGACACCAGACGACATGTAGTCGTTAGAAATTCTTGATTTTTGTTGTACACCTGTGTGCAAATAGCAATAGCTTTGACCTGAATCAGACAAAATTTGGAAGACAGCTTTGACTTGAATCAGACAAAATTTGGAAAACAACCTGTATATAACTTTATATTATTCTATCTGTTTATTATAGAACCTCTTCGGAGAGAAAATCGTTTCTTTAAAAAAAAAAATCAGTTTAGAAATACAAACCAGGAATCTTAGAATATTGCTATGTTGCATGATTATTTTTGGTAGAAAGTGTTTATACCTGACTAATATTAAAATACCCGCATGATATGACTAGAACTTTTATTTAGTATTTCACGGCACTCTAATAACTGCGAGAAAAACATCAGTTAACTTTCCGTTGTATATAACATTTTGCTCTGTTATACAATATTTTTTAATTCAGGAAGAACAATTATTAAAGCTGCATAGTTTGATCGAAACATCAATTGTTTCAAACCAAAGCAATGACCTAGATTTGATCCTACATGCTCAACTTAGATACTGGTGCACCTATTAAGAAGAGAATACTAAATCAATTTAATGGAACCTGTTACTGCTGAAGCCTGTGGTGTCTACCGTTTCGACATGCATGCCAAAATTAATTTTTTCTCTTTCCATTTCAAATATACCAGACGGGGTGGCCGAATGAGTAGCATCCGTCTCCTGTTTTGGGAGATCCGAACCTATGAGTTTGTGGGTTCGAATCCTGGTCGAGTCAAACCGATGACTTAAAAATTGATACTTGTCGCTTCCTAGCCTGGCGCTCTGCAATATTAGGATAGGGCAAGGACTGGTTGGCTCAGTGTCAGGATAATGTGAGTGGGATATCAGGTTATGGTGCTGGTAGCCTGGTTTCCCAATGGGGCAGCACTATAAAGTCACCATGAGTACGCACTGCCACAAGTTGGTACCCATCCTGATATGAACTTAGATGTTGCTCGGATGTAAAACAACAAACAAACAACCATTTCAAATATCACCAAAGCTAAGCCTTACCAAAAAAAAGTGACTGAACTAAAGTAACGTAGATTCTAGCTGTCACCGTAATTTACTGATATAAAATTAAGGCAGAAACTGAAAATTTGTTTGTGTCATTCATGACAATTAACATGGGTAATTCACGGGTGGTGACGAGGAGGGGTCAGGCAGGGCTCTCTGACGGCGCAAGTGGCGCCTCTACCGTAATCACCATTAACTAACCCCACCCCACCAGTCACTACCACAAAGAACCACATCAAGGACACATCCCACATTGAATCCATCAGAAAGTATGTCAGAACCAAACTGAAGCATGAGGCGCTGTTGGGACCCTTCAAGGAACCGCTGTTACACTAGTGGTCACAGATGAGCCCGATGATGACGCGTCCCAAGAACTCCCAAGAGAGGTGCGTCATCATCGATCTAAGCTAGCACAGACTCTGGAGCGTGAACACTGGTACAAAACTAGGATTCTACCGGGTGGCCAAATGAGTTAAGGGTCACTCTCCAGTTTTGGTAGATCGTGGGATTCGAACCCATGGGTTTGAACCTTGGTCGAGCCAAACCAATGACCTAAAAATTCCTAGCCTGGTGCTCGGTATTTATAGGATAGAGGAAGGACTGGCTAGCTCAGTGTCAGGATAATGTGACTGAGTGGGATATCGGGTCATGGTACCGGTGGCCTGATTTCCCAGTGGGGCAGCACCTTAAAGTTGCCATGAGTGTGCACTGTTACAAGTCGGTACCCGTCCTGATATGACCTCAGATGTTGCCAGGACGTAAAGCTCCAACAACCAACCAACTAATCCACCCATGGTCACAGACGAGCCAAATGATGACGCTCCCCAAGAAGAACTCCCAAGAGAGGTGCGTCATCATCCATCTGAGCTGGCCCAGACCTGGGAGCGTGAATGCTGGTATTAAACGAGGATTCTACCAAGCCAAGCTTGTGCTTACAGCCTCCCCAATGTGACGCTGCGGATGAGATTGCAAGGCTCGGACATGGCTGCTTGCTACCTTGGTGTGCAGACCTCGCACATCCTACAGACAACTCCGCACCTGCCCCCTTATCAACGCCACTACTCGGCATCACCATTGATGGGCTTTGTTACACCGACATCGCACCGATGTCGTACATCCGCGATGGCAGGTGCTCGGACCGGGTGCGGTGGCCGAATCGGTAAAGCGCGGGCATCGCGTGCAGGAGATCAGGAGTTTGGTTCCCGGACGAGTCAAACCAATTACTTATTAAATAGATACTTGTCTCTTCCTAGCCTGGCGCTCGGCATTTAGAGGAGAGAGCAAGTACTGGTTAGCTCATTGTCAGGATAATGTGACCGAGTGGGATATCGGGTCATGGTACCGGCAGCCTGATTTTCCCAGTGGGGCAGCACTATAAAGTTGCCATGAGTGTGCACTGTCACAAGTCGGTACCCGTCCTGATATGACCTTAGATGTTGCAAGGATGTAAAACTCCAACAACCAACCAACCGGACAACAAACGCTGTGGTGTACCTCCTAAGGAAGAAAGGGCACCGTGTGCATTGTTATCTAGATGATTTTGTGAGCATGGCACCCGACAGGCCCACAGCTGACGCAGCCTACAATGACCTACTTCAACTCGCTGAGCAATTCGGAATGGCTCTATCTCCCACTAAGTGCCAACCACCAACAAAAACACTTGGCTAGCTTTCACGAGCTCGGCGGATGACATGAGAGTTACCATTCCGTGTGAAGAACTGAACGACACGCTGACCGAGTGCCAGCCATGGATGAAAGTACAGCTTGTTTTATTTAACGACACCTCTAGAGCACATTGATTTTTACCATCGGCTATTGGACGTCAAACATATGGTCATTCTGACATATTTCTTTGGAGGAAACCAGCTGCGCCACATAGGCTACTCTTTCCGATAAGCAGCAAGGGGTCTTTTATATGCACTCTCCCACAGACAGGACAGCACATCCCACAGCCTTTGATGAACCAGTTGTGGACCACTGGTTGGAACGGAAAATAGCCCAAACTGCAAATGGGTCCACTGAGCACGATCGATCACCCACACCTTCACAAGTGGACAATCTACCGTCTGTGCTACGTCCCGATCCAGCCAGCCATGGATGAGCAAAACCATGGCATCTGGGAAAGAGCTCCAAGGACTCATCGGCCGGTTACAACACATAGCCAAATGTGTCTCACTGACCAGAGGATTAACATGAACAATGACAACCCAGCTTCAAAATCACAACCGTCGTAGCCACCGCCATCGAAGCATCATCCTCCTCTCTTCGCCCACCCACGCACATCTCAAGGAAATTACTATATCCGGTAGGGTTGAGGGTTTGATGAGTCCGCTTTGGTGACTAATGGACAGAACGAGTGAAATAAGCAAATTGACGAGCGATTTTGGTTAACTGATTAGACCTACAACATGAACCCTGATCAGATTGATTAAACTCAATAAACCATTATATACCACTGTCGTCTCCCTCCGCCTTCATGAATTATCAGATTCTGCAACTTAAGTGTCAGATGAAATAGGTGGCTGTCGGGTGAGGTGAAGCCAACATATTTACCCAGGGATGAAAGATCTCCGCGATTTCGCGGATTTCCGGGATTTTTCCTGTAGCTATAAGTGTATACTAATACGTTTTCAAACGCCGCAGTAATATGGGGTGCATACTCCGCAGCTCTATCAGCGTATACTACCAATAAATGCTTCAAACGCTGCAGCACTATCAGCGTATACTACTAATACGTGCTTCAAACGTATATGTAATAAACCCAACTTCCGGGAATTTTCCGCGCAGGACTGGTTAGCTCAGTATCAGGATAATGTGACTGAGTGTGAAATCGGGTCATGGTGCCAGCAGCCAGGTCTTCCAGTGGGGCAGCACTATGAAGTTCACATGAGTGCCCACCGTCACAAGTCGGTACCCGTCCTTATATGATTTCAGATGTTGCTAGGATGTAAAACCCCTGAAGGTCGGGAGTTTGAAATCCGACTGGGTCAAACCAATGACTACAAAATTGATACTTGTCGCTACCTAGCCCTCGCATTACTAGGATAGGGCAAGGAGTGGTTAGCTCAGTATCAGGATAATGTGACTGAGTGGGAAATCGGGTCATGGTGCCAGCAGCCAGGTCTTCTAGTGGGGCAGCACTATAAAGTTCACATGAGTGCCCACCGTCACAAGTCGGTACCCGTCCTTATATGATTTCAAATGTTGCTAGGATGTAAAACCCCAACAAACAATCTTCATGCACTGCATCGCTTCCTAAATAGAAAAATGTTGGTCTACTCACTTTAGTGGATAATCTTACAGTTATGTCTGCTATTTTTATTCACCCATGCGATTGGATGCCTTTGATAGCTAGTGAATCTGATTGCTGACCCTGCTGGAAGGCAGGGAGCTTCGTATTTATTGCTCATCCGATTTAGCCTTTCTTTGCAATTTTAGGGATATCTGCTTGCTGGCTGACAAACATAAGGCGCTCGTCTTTATCGATGATTGTCATGCAACCGGTTTCTTTGGGCGGACCGGCCGTGGAACCGAAGAGTACTGGGGTATCAATGGACAGGTCTGCATTCTATGTGTTATATATGTCCCTTGCAAAGTATTTGGTTAATGGTAATTTTTCATTGATAGATGCATGCTTAAAATAGGAGTGGTAATAATAGATTGAACCAACCAATCTTCACCTTTATGTAGATGACACGGTCATCTCCATATGAGCCAGGTCGCAGCAAGAAGTGATTGATGCACTAAATCATAAATTACCCTAACTTGGTACATGGTGCAATGCTAACAAAATCATAATCAACATAAAAAAGTCAGACTGTTTTCTTTACCACAAGCAAAACAAACATTGACAAAAATTACACATGTGAACTAGAATAGGGAGAGAGCCACGAGAAGTAGAACAAGTTGACAACTACAAGTACTTGGGACTAACCCTAGATAAACATCTAAGTTATATTGAATTTCATAGAGAGCATTATCCTGAAAATAAATCACAAAATCTGGTTACTATCCAAGATTTGATATTTAATTACAGAAAACAAGGCCATCAAGGTCTTAAAATCTATGGTAGCACCATATTTTGACTATGGGGATATAATCTTCATGGAAGGGAGAAAGGTTTGACTACATAAACTAAAGAGGCTCCAAAATAGAGCAGCAAGAGCTGCATAAGATAGGGAGTAAAATTCCTCACCAACAGGCAACGCGATCACCTAAGATTGTATGCATACAACAAATCACAAACTGAAAAAAAACAGGAGGTTACAAACAAGGTGCATAAGAAGCCATAATGGTCCTGTACTAGCAGTGGTAAAATCAAAATGTAGTGCATGTTATCGCAGCGTAACTAACATGAGTGCCAATATCTGGAATAAGCTGCCTGCTGTAATAAAGAAATACAGAAAACATAGCGATGTTTAAGAAACTACTAAAAATAATGTAAGCACTTAATGACTAATGTTCACAGGCAAAATGCTGGCTAATGATATATATTACCTTAGTACAACACAAACAATTAACTACATAAACCTATCGAAATCAATACGCTTAACAGCATGTCTAGACCTTAGTGCCTTACTACTACTAGGAACTAATGAAATTAACAAGTTACAATAGAAATGCCTTTAAAATATATATACTATGTGTATATATACATTGGCCTATTTATATATATGTCGTGGGGGTGATGAAAATGGGAAATACTGCGCCTAGAGCGGGACTCGAACCCACATCTCTTTGCATTCCGGGCCAGTGTGCTAACCATTACACCACCTAGGCTCCCTGATATCAACACGCTACCCACGCCTACCTGTCTATGTGGCTCCTTGCCTGAGAGGTCAGTGCAGACCACTACACTCGTCCCCCTGGAATTGTAAGTCTTTAAATGCTTACAATTACATATATACAGGCAATGCACTTACACATACACAGGGTAGGTTCTACAACTATACAGCGTGTAGCTTGTACAGAATCCTGGTCACGGCAACCAGTGTCGTGGGGGTGATGAAAATGGGAAATATTGCGCCTAGAGCGGGACTCGAACCCACATCTCTTTGCACTCCGGGACAGTGTGCTAACCATTACACCACCTAGGCTCCCCGATATCAACACGCTACCCACGCCTACCTGTCTATGTGGCTCCTTGCCTGAGAGGTCAGTGCAGACCACTACATATATATATGAGACCGTCTCAAAAGGTGTGAAACAATATGGTACAAAACTTTGTCCATAGTAACTATCAACACACTATCTACTTATCAGGGATGAAAGATCTCCGCGTTTGCGCGGATTTCCGGGATTTTTTTAATCCTGCAGCACCATCAGCGTAGATCTATGCTAATATGTGGTTCAGACGCCGCAGCACTAGCAGTGTATACCACTAATAAATGCTCCAAACGCCACAGCACTATCAGCGTATACTACTACTATACATGCTTCAAATGGTGCATCACTATCAGCGTATACCAATATATATGAAACACAACTTCCGGAAATTTTCCGCGATTCCCTGACAGTGTTAAACCTATGGGAGAATATCAGCATTTCCGCTTTTTTTCCCGGAGATCACTTTCATCCTTGATCTACTTATGCATTTGCTCATGATAAACTGATTTGCTTTTTACATGGTGTTTCATAATCCCAATAGAATACATATTGATTTGAAGCAAATGACCTTGTGTTTTCAGTGTAACCGTTTCTGTGCTGTTTTGTGTCAATCGTTACTATGGACAAAAACACGAAGAGCTAGCACCTTTTGAGGCAGGCTCATATACATAAACATACACAGATATATGTATGTGTGCAGACCTGTGCAACCTCTGTATTCTTCGGTATTTATTACAGAATCGAACACTGAATACAGAAATATGGATTATGTTTGTTTGGTTATGGAATCGCCGGTCTCAATATACATATATGTGTATTGTACAATGCAATATTGTAACATTGTACGTTGTGTTGTTTTTGTTGTTGGATGCATGGAAAGTTTGGTTGTGCGTAATTGTTTAGTTTTCACAGTAAAAGTATTACTGAAAGTCATTCACGAATACTGAAAAAGGCTGTAACAATACTGAACGCTGTGAGATCAGGTGTGTGTGTGTATGTGTCTGTCTGTCTGCCTGTCTGTCTGTCTGTCTCACAAATTTTACCATTAATTTTTTAGATTTTATATTCTCTAACCACACTTTTATAAATTAATTGTGAGATTTTTGCATCCCGTGTAAAAGCGATGGTTAAATAAAACCATGGAAATGCATTCTAAGCGCTTCTCAATGTGAATACAGCTTTTGTCGCTGACACGGTGTAAATGCGCCACCAATCAATCCTCCCGTTTCTCCCAGGTTGATATCATCAACTCGACCCTGGGTAAGGCTCTAGGGGGCGCTGCGGGAGGGTACACAGCCGGACCCCATGAGCTCATCGACCTGCTCAGGAACCGCTCCAGGCCCTACCTCTTCTCGAACACGCTGCCACCGGCAGTCGTAGGCGCCGCCTCCAAGGTGAGACGGTGGCCGCCATCATATGGGCCGTTCTCTGAAACTGGGTGCCAAAGTGTGACGTGGAAACCAAAGCTGAAAACATTGCCAATAATAGCAGAATCCGTGTTCATATGAAGGTTTACTTGTTGCGCATAGCTCAGAGTTGAGAAGAAATAAGCTATTTCACTTTTTGATTTTGATCTTATACAGATTGAGCTATACGTTAACATGGAACTCAGACATACATCCAGAACATCATTTTAACATAGGCAACAAATTCAAACAAAATTGTATTGATTATAGTTAGCAGAAAAACAGTTAAAAAATGTTTTGAGAAATGCATGATGTTGATGTGTGAATTTTCAAAATTTCACTTTAGCACAAAATCATACAAAAATACTTTTGATAATTTTGTGGGATAGAGTAAATACGTGTAGTATTGCTAACATACTTATCACAGAGAGGGAAGAATAACTATTTGATTTGCTACCATGAAAAGAAAGAATTAATTATCACCATCGTGACGTGGAAACGAAATATGTGGTGCCCAGTTTCAGAGAATGACCCATATACAACTAATAGTTTTTTTGTGTTCAAGTGGTTTTATTCCTCGGATGGGATGGTTGAATTGCCTGTTTGGCAGATGTTAGGATTCGAACATTGGCTGATCAGACCAATGACTTTAAAATGTTGCTACCTATCCTAGCGCTCAGCATTACTAGGATAGCGCAATAAGTAGCAAAGTGAAGATCAATTGTCTACAGTTGTAATTTCCCCTGCTTAATCAACGAATGTATAACAATTATAATATTAAATTAGAGTTGCATAGTCCGATGGTTTTGAGTTTCTACCAGTTTCTGAGATAAATAGATAAATTAGATATATCGCTATCTACTTTCCTTGAGTTTGAAGTAACTTTTATTTTAAATGGCTAACATTGAAAGTCATTTGAAGTGAAAACATACCAAATTAATTTTTGCGAGCAGGACACCATGGACTTCACTAGTAACATGTTATATTAAACTTTAATAATGCCTTAGGCGTTATCAGTTAAGAAAATAACTTATGTCCTTCGATGCAGCAACAAGTGTTTAATAAGTGCATAACTCTCCATGTTAATATATAAAATCAAATCTAGTTAAGTGTTTTGGTTTTGAAAATTTGATGTTTTCGTCGGACTATACAACTTTAATTAAAGATGGACTGGACAGGATAACCGAACCGGTAATAGCGCTACCTGCCTTTTCTTTGCGGAAGGTCATGGGTTTGAACACCAACCAAATAAAATCAATGGCTTTCAAAATTTATTCTTGTCATTACCTAGACTGGCGCTCAGCTTTAATAGGATAGGGAAAGGGTTGGTTTCCTCGCTCTCAGGATAATGTGAGTGGGTGAGATCGGTGGTTATGGTCTCCCAATGGGGCAGCACTATGAAATCACCATGAGTGTACACTGTTACAAGTCGGTACCCGTCCTGATATGACATCAGATGTTTCTAGGACTTAAACCTCCAAAATGGGAAGATGTAGGTACCCATCTTCATATGACCTTAAATGTTGATAGGATGTGAGACCCCACAAAACGAGTCTAAGTCGCTTGTTCATTAAGAAATGTCAGTAAATGCTAAAAAGAACCTGTTATAGTTTAATAGCATTTTTCTCTTGTCAATTTGATGTTTCGTTTTAAATTAACTACTTATTGTTGTTGCTGTTTTTGTCAGGTGTTCGACATAATGAGTCAGTCTTCGGAGCTGATTGATCGTCTGGCGAAAAACACACACATTTTCAGGAAACGGATGAACGAAGCAGGATTTAAAGTATCGGTGAGTGATGGGGTACCTTAAGAACGAATCCAACCTTGTGTCACATCTTGGGTCGCTTATGTAAGACTTGTATTACATTTGTATAGTGAGCGCTCAGAGGGACGGGCGAGACATGGGGGGTGGTTCGGCAATACATAGAGCAGACACAGCATGAAGGAAGTAGATACATATATGTAAGATATATACAAGTAAGTTATATAGGTAAAGTACATAGGCAGCCAGCTGCAAGGGTGGCGACATCTAGTGGCTGTGGGGAACACTAGTACATAGAATATAGATAGAGGGGCCTGCATTTCTATATGTGCCACTTGTGGTGCATTCTGGGAGATGTTAGTCAATCTGTTATAATATTACACACGCTACACTTGTTATGGTGCATTCCGGGAGATCTTAGTTGATCTGGTCTAATTTTACACATGTCTTACAGACCAGACGGGATGATGAATGAATTGAGCGTCCGTCTCCCGTTTTTGGTAGATCATGGGATTCAAACCCTGGTCGAGTCAAAATACTGACTTGAAAATTGATACTTGTCGCTTCCTAGCCAGGCGCTCGGCATTAATAGGATAGGGCAAGGACTGGTTAGCTCAGAGTCAGGATAATGTGACTGAGTGGGATATCCAGTCATGATGCTGGCGGCCTGATTTCACAGTGGGGCAGCACTATAAAGTCACCATGAGTGTGCACTGTCACAAGTCGGTACCCGTCCCGATATGACCTTAGATGTTGCCAGGATGTAAAACTCCAACAACCAACCAACCATTCACAATGCCAGCTTGGTGCGCTTGCAGGGCGACCCTGACCACCCTATCGCCCCGGTGATGTTGGGAGACGCACGTCTTGCTTCCCAGTTCTCGGACCAGATGCTCAAGAAAGGCATATACGTCATTGGGTTCAGCTTCCCAGTCGTCCCCAAAGGTAGGCACATTTCTGTTTGTTTTTCACCACTGCTTTTAGTATTAACTACAGTAAAACCTCTCAAAATCGACCGACCATGTGACCGACTTTAAATGCTCCATTTAGGGAGGTGGTCAGTTTAGGGATTTTTGGTTTGTTATCATTACAATGGTATTGTGTGGGCACTTGTTTGGAACCCAAATAAAGCGATCGATATAAGGGAGTGGTCGATCTGTGGAGGTGGTCGGTTAGGGAGGTTTTACTGTAATTAGTGGCTTTTAGATCAGATCCAAATCTGAGGCTATATTGATATATATGGTTTTTAACATGTTTACTTTCCTTCTTTAAACCCCTCAAGGACGAGAGCGCCCGGAAGTTCTATGTGCTTACAGCTCTGGTGCAACTGTATTGCTTTTCTAGATATATTTTCCTGATAATTATTTTGTAGATCATATCAGAAATACAGTGCTGCTTGTTTGCAGGTGCATTCAGAGGCACCCGGACTGTAAGCATGCGAAACCTGCGGGTGCACCCAGGCGCTCCCATCCTTAAAGGTTAAACAGAAACATTTGAATTGGAGCCCATTGGTCTCCCGCATTACACTAGTCCCTGCCTTATCCTAGTGTAGCAAGGAAGTCAATGCAGGCAAGGAAGTCAAAGTATTAATATTGTACACCATTAGTTTGACTCATGCCATGACATCCCACACAGAATTCCCTGCCCTGGCCTGCCATGCGTACTTTGCACTCCTGTCCTAGATTATCATTGCAGTTTACTACTCAATTTAATCATGTTTTATAGGCTCCTTTTCCAAATTCAGGAAAGGCGCGTATCCGTGTCCAACTGTCAGCGGCCCACTCCGAGGCTGATGTGAATCGGGCCGTCGATGCCTTCATTGACATCGGGAAGAACCTCAAGGTCATCTAGGGAAGTGATTTGTCAAATAGATAGTGCAGAAAGTATTATGTCTGAGTAATGAGAAGAACTTCAAGTTCATCTTAGGAGGTGATTTGTCAATGACAAAGTGCAAATAACATTGTCTTAGTGGTAATCTGAGGTGATTTGTCAACGACAAAGTGCACATATCAATGTCTTAGTGTTAGGGAAGAACTTCAAGGTCATCTGAGGTGATTTGTCAATGACAAAATGCAGATAGCAATGTCTTAGTGGTTGGGAAGAACTTCAAGGTCATGCAGAGAGCATACTGTATCCAGACCAATGTTGTCTTGATATAGTAGGTGTCCTCTCCTGGGAAAGACAGTCAAATGAGACAAATTTGTTTGTACATTGAAAAATATGTTCTCACATGGCAGTGGTCAACAGGTTACAGGAGTCACTGAAGAAAGGTACTACTATATGCAGTGGTTCTTAACTTGAAAAACCCTGGTATTTGAGGCTGTCTCCTGAGAATACTTTAAATTTCGAAAATTCTATGAAAAGACCTGGAGATTTAATTTAAATCCCTGGAAATCTTTTGACAAAATGTGTGATCTTAAAAAGTGTTGAATGCTCTCAAAATCAGAATACTGTGTGGCCTATTTTTATTTATTGTGAACTTGGCAAACTGAGCATTGCATTTGTAGGGTTTTATTTCTGTTTGTGTTTTTGTATACAAATTCTATTGACAACGCTTTATGTTGAATGACCAAGCCTAGAACAAAACGATTTCTTTTTGTCCTTAACAATTGTATTTCTGACTTTAAAAGGACTTCAAAAGGCCTAAAAGTTTGTTGCTAAAAGTCTATGCGAGTCCTGATATTAGATATGCATATGTATTAGATATGTATGTAAAATATAAAGACTTGATTGTTTTATCAGTTAAGTGAGTCTTAGCTATGAATGTAATTCAGATGATTTTTTTTAACACAGAGATAATCTCTGTTCAGTATAAAGGATCTGAATATAAAAAGTATTGTGAAACAGTACTACTTTTGTTTAAAATTAGAACTGGTGTAAGATTAGACAATCATTGTTTTTAGGCTTTCTTATCAGACAAAGCTAACAGAATAAATTTACATTTCCCGTGTGTCGCAGGTGACTCGTAAAAATTGAGACCGGACCGGAAACCAATGTTGCCTAAGCAGCATCCATTGCAGTTTAGTTCCTGTCATATCCGTGGGGTTGTGGGGCAGGTATTCAATTTTTATTCAAATAAGGCTTGTCACAATTATGCCAAGATGCTAGTCTGTTTGCGCAACAAACTGCCTGTTTGAATATTCAAGCCAATGCATGGAATCATTCACGACAAGCTTGCGGCAGTTACACAATCATGTTAGATTTAGATTTTGAATCTGTTTATCCGACCGAATGTCCATTTAAATATTTATGCCAGCACTTATTGTGGGATGCCCCTTGTCCTAATCTCCCCAACCTCCGTAAAAGACGCGTCTCTAATAGACTTGTCTGAAATCTTTAAATGTTCTGGAAAGTTAATACAGCTCTTAGTTCCGTCATACACAGACTGGTCAATGCTTGCACACTAGGCTTAGAAACTACTTGCGGGTGGTTGTAAAAAGGTCTCTATTTGGTCTTCACTGATCACCGATCACTTTTCTTCATTTTGGTTGCAAGACAGTTGCAGGTGTTGCACCAAAAACCTTGCGGCCAAAATGTTCGCAAGCCTAGTGTGACTGGGGTATAAAACTCACACCAGAACACCATAGAACTTGGTTCAATCCCTAGTCTAGATTTATTTCTCCGCTAACCATCTGACATTTAATTTTTGTTTGTTTAACGACCCCCCCCCCCCCTCCACCCAATACAAAATTAGGCATCGGCTATTGGGGGTCCCATCGTACACATACAGATTAGTTTGTGTTTTAGTGTTGAGATTACATAGTGCTTGGTTACCAGAAACATTGTTGTTGACTTCACAATTGTTTTCTATTTCAATATTTTGTCGGACATGACCTGACTGTGCTTGGCAAACATAGATTTGAAAATGAAATGCAACAAAGTTGGCCCGCCCTTTAGCATACACTTACCTGAGTGGGTGTATCATTGTGTATAATTATGTTTAAACTATCGGATACGGTTATTTCGAAGCACCAGTCTTGTATAATATATGAGAATTCTCTGAGGCTATTCGACAAAACCTAAAACGTGCAAACCAAAGTGGAGGGATTCCATAATGAAGTATGACTTGTTTCCACTTGTGGCAGTATGCGGTGGAGGTAGAGCTGGTGGGATTTGTGGGTGGCGCCACCTGTGAGGAGACTACCACGGAACTAGTAATCGGCGAGGAGCGCCACTTCTGAGTAGTGGGGATTAATGGAACTAGCCATTGTTATTAATACTCGCATATTACAGTATACAGTACATATAATATAAGAATGCTTGTGCTTCTAATTTTTTTAGTTTGCAATAAGTTTACGCTACCGGTGAGATTGGTAAAACCATAACGTGGCATCTGTGGTGATCATGATGCCTGCATTATGCAGACAGTCTCGGTTAAACAGGTCTTTCTATTTTTAGGCAAGCATGCTGGTTATTGTCTGATTTAATAGAAATCAAAGAGGGGAAGAGTAGAGCTATAAATGCGAGGTAAAACACCAGTAATTAATTGGCGGAGTGAGCTCTGACTAGCATGTCTAAATGCCCCTCCGTTTATTAAAGAAAATTTTGGGTTGAGTGAAGGAAGATAGGTGGGAGCAAATTGGCACATGACACATGACACAACCTAAGCCGTATTTTCCGTAATGGTGGCATTTGGGTGGGTGGCCAAGGTGCTCAGCAGCTCCATTTGGTAGTCAAGGTAATAAGTATCAAGGAAGGCGATTTGGCAAACCACTTAATACATCCGGTTGTATATCTATCGCAAACATAGCAATCTTAACATTCATGCAGACAGGCTCCATCCGCAATAATACTAGCATAATGCGCTATGGGCAGATATTTCTATTCTGTTTGTAGCCATCTTGCATTCCTGCATGTGCGATTTTAGTAGATAACAAGCCACATTTGTGGTGGTGGGGTGGAGGATACATTTTCAGGCACAGTGTTGCTCTTCATTGACTTATTTGCTTAATCATTTTGGAACGTTTTCTCCCAGCATACTTCTGTGATAGAATGCCACTTTGTTTGGGTTTTAGTCCCACTGGGATACATACCATGCCACTGGCACCATGACCCGATTTCCCACTCAGTCACATTATCCTGACACTGAGATAACCAGTCCTTGCCCTATCCTAGTAATGCCAAGCATTAGCCTAGGTAGCCAGAAGTATCGATTTTGAAAGTCATTGGTTTGACTCGGCTGGGATTTTACTTCCGCACGATTCGACAATCGCGTTCGGTCATTGGTGACCTCTTCTCACTTGTTTTATTTCTACAATATGTTGTAGTGACTCTTCGTTGATTCCACTCTTGTATGCCTACTTAAGGTGACGAATGTTGTTACTGTTCATATCATTCCAGATAATTATGTGTACAATCATTCCAAAGAGAGACTGCGCTACTCAGGGTTTATGTAGTGACCATTTATGCTATGAATACAGCCTCAAATTTTCTAAACCAGAAAACTGACCTAGCTTTGATCCTACTTAGATACTGATGCATTTATTAACTATTTGGCCGTCCTGATACGACCTTAGATGTTGCCAGGACGTAAAACAACCAACTTAATTATTTGAAGGGAATTCTAAGTTAATTTAACAGAACCTGTTACTTCTAAAGCACATGATGTCCATCATTTCGATGTGAATGCCAACATTAATTTAGCACGTTTTCAGATGTGCAAGGTTAATCTTTTAAAAGAAGGTCGATTTTAATGAAATACCGTAAAAACTCGCGGTTAAGTCGATTTTCTTGGATTAAAAAAAAAGTTCTCAGAAGCACCTCAACTTATTACTAGCATCATATTTCATACCTTTTTCTTTATCAGTTCGCTAGTATCGAAAATTGACCTTGACCTAAATGACGGCTGGCCTAATATGCGTTAATTGGTTTATGATCTAATTTGCCTATGATCTAATTTTCTTTATGTTATATAGGTTTCCCGGTGACCTGACTTTTGTTAGAGAACGTTTTTTTGGTGTTTTTTTTTCTTTGGTGATGGTAGATAGATCTGACGCATGTTAATACATGAATAAAATTAACATAGCTATCCACTTGTATGTTTCCTCTGTGGCAATGTTCAACAGTGCTATAAATCGAAATGTTATATTATTATTATTACTATTATTATTATTATTATTATTATTATCCTCTTCTTTGATGCAGGCTTGTGGTAGCCGAGACAAAGCTTGTAGCTCTCAGCTCTAGACTAGTGGTATGCAGCCTCGAAATCGTACAGGAATGTTTCTCTGGCCCAGGCCTTGTCCAGCGCATTCTTGAATTGATTTATGGTAGCTGCTTCCACCACTTCTTCCGGTAGCTTATTCCACATGTTTATCACGATTTCCACCACCAAACCGCCATGTGCTGGCAGTAGAAGGATTAATGCGGGTAACAGCTCACTGTGCAGTCGGGTCTGTGGAAAAGGTCTTGTAGAGGATTTCCATCACAAACCCTCCCTCTGGACAGTGGAAGAAGTAACGTCGATAGCAGCTCATTGGATAGCATGCTGTTGCTATCATTTTGTGTTGATATTGGATAGTAGATGGAGAAAATACATAGAATTAGATTATGTTTGTTGTTTACATTTTCAATATTTTAGAAACCACAAAAATCGTTAAAGATTTTTCATCGGACAATGCAACTAGAGACAACGTTGCACTGCACCTGAAGAGAAAATACGAGGTGCAACAGATGGGACGGCCAAATGAGTTGAGCGTCCACCTCCCGTGTTGGTAGGTTGTGCGATTCAAACCCGAGCCGAGTCAAACCAATGACTTAAAAATGTATACTTATTGCTACCTAGCCTGGCGTTCGGCAAGGAGCAGCGGAATGAGAAAGATCAATTGTCCGTGATTGAAATTCCCCCTTGCTTAATCAACTAACATACAAAAATAAAAACAAGGATAGGTTACATTTCATTTAAGCATACTTTATTTGTTGTCTATTGTCCCATTGTGATTGTCATGTGAATCAGGTACAATACAGACTCACTCAGGTTCCCAGTGCCTTACATGACCGGTGATGGCAACGAACATAAACCTGAACAACTCTAGCCTTATACTCTAGATACAATCAACATATGATTACAGTGTGGTGGGTATTTTCCGTATCCAACTTTTCCTTTTCTAAAAAAAAATATTGTAGGATTGATAAAGAATATCAAAGGAAATAAAGTCAAATTATAATGGAAACAACGTTCATTCTATAATTGTTCTAACGGCAATTTCAAGACAACTGCGTTTTGGGTGTTTTTCTTTCTTTTCGCCCTTTTACAGTTGATTTCACAGTAACACGTCGAAACACGTCTACTAGTGTGCAAGGTGACTAGCATCAAACAGATTCCTAACCACATTCATTTAACCTCCCTCCCACCCGCCCCCGACACACACCTACAAAGCAATATTGAAATCCTCCAAAGTTCAACATATTGAAAAATTTACACAAGTTGGCCAATAAATTTACACATCAATTCACCGCCAACAAAGTTCTTACAGAAAAACAATTTGAACATAAATAATATGCGATTACAGAATTAGTCTAACGAGTGTTATGATAAGAGTTGAACAACTTTTTCTTTTTTTCCACCTAAATAAAAAGACTATATAAATTAAACTTGAAGCATTCATCTGCTGGGCACCTAGCTAAGTAACACCTCTTTCACATCATTCACAATTCACAGCAAACATACAGTGCACTAAATGTCCAGGCAGGACAGCACACTGGTGCATGAGGCTGTGTATCCATACTGTTCCCCTGTGGCGTCTTGTGACCTTTTGACACGCCACATAGACAAAGAACATGTTCATTCTCTATGTTCCCAGTCAGCACGTCATGTGTGCCGTGCACCAGGCCATATGGTCCACATGTCTAACCTATGGGAATGACCATTAAGCAAAACACAGGTTCATTGTTTGTGTGGTGTGTCACAAGGTCACAAGTGAACACGGAACATGGGAACATGACACAAGGGAACAGTCTATGGATAACAACGCACTGAGACATGACCACACTGGAACATGATAGTGCACTGAGATTTGTCAGTGCATGGCAGTACACTGGAGTTGACAGCACACTGGAACATAACAGTGCACTGGAACATGACAACGCACTAGGACATGACAGCACACTGGAACATGACAGTGTAGCAGCGCACTGGAAGAGCGCGTTTAGACGCACTGAGATGTGACAACGCATGACGGAACGCTGGGATGTAACAGTGCACTGAAACATGACAGTGCACTTGGACATGACAGCGTGCTGAGACGCGACAGTGCGCTGAGGTGTGACAACGCACTGAGATGGAAGCGTGACAATATACTCAGGCGTGACAGCGCGCTGTCTTGTGACAGCAAGCTAAGACATGACCCCACGTCACATCTCTCCTGTCATGAAACTGGTTTTCCTTGACTACACAGCGCAATCTTGTTTGACTGCGATAACCAACCCAACTTAAACGCTACTCATACTCGCTATGACGGACCTTTCAAAACTTGTCATGTCATTTACGCAGAGTGAACAAGTATCATGATTTGCTACAAATAGCTCAATGGCTGCCATGAACAAGGGATCACGTCACTGCTACATAATGACAAAAGCAACGCCGTTACAACCAAAGGCCTAGCATCATTGTAGTGAAACTAGAAACACATTGCCATACTGACACCATTACCAAGGTAATGACACCATTGTGACGTCACGTTCTAGAAGTGTCCCTCTTGATCATGACGTCACGATCAGGAGTGTGACGTCATCAGTTATTGTGAGGGGGGGGGGGGGGAGGGCGTCAGTCAAATGTTAACTGTCACACCAGCTTCCATACAAATAGAATAGGCACACATTAGGACTGGTAACAAACTATTCACACCTAGTTGGCTCATGTTTCACACTCGGCTCTCTGTAAGGCCTTGCAGAGTGGCACAAAGCTCAGCCTGTGACATGGCACAATAAGGGTCCACATCTGAACGTGGCAGGCACATGCAACAAGTTATCATGGCAGGCTTTCACCGGAACTAGGATAAGCAGGTCCCAGTCAAGGCATGGAACATATATATATATTTATATATCAGGGATGAAAGTGGTCTACGGCCAAAAAAAAGCAGAAATCAGGCGAGGTTATCTGTAAACCAATGGCGAATTTCCATGAAAATGCAGATATTCTTCCATCGACTTAGCAGTAGCACTTTCAGGGAATCACGCCAAATTCCGGTTTCATACATATTCAGGGATGAAAGTGATTTCCGGGAATAAAAGCGGAAATGCTGATATTCTCCCATAGGTTTAACATTGTCAGGGAATTGCGGAAAATTTTCGGAAGTCGGGTTTCATATATATTGGTATACGCTGATAGTGCTGTGCCGTTTTAAGCATTTATTAGTGGTATATGCTGATTGTGCTGCGGCGTCTGCACCACGTATTAGTACAGATCTACGCTGATGGTGCTGCGGGATTGAAAAATCCCGGAAATCCTGCATTTTTTATTTTTTTTGGGTCCATTAGTTGTTTAAGCAGGAGAAATTTCAGTCATAGACGACTGGTCTTCCTCATTCCACTGCTGGTCGATAGAAAGCCCGAGCCTACACTTTTACCGACCCAAGGGATTTTTAACCTCCCACACCACATAGACATGGTATGAGAGCAACCGGCCTTTGATGACGCTGTAGGTTATACACAGCGGTGGAAATCCAAATTGGCAGAGCTGGGGGCATGGGGAATCGAACCGCCGACCCTCAGATTAGGAGTCTGACCTAGAAAAAAGTCAGACACTCTAACCACTCCGCCACAGAGAACGCCATATTGGTATGCACCGATAGAGCATCCGCTGATAGTGCTGTGGGATTGCAGTACAGTCAAACTTGAGGAAATTCGTGAAATCATGGAGACCTTTCATCCCTGGTGTAAATATATATTATATAATATATATATATTATATAAATGTTTATATATATAATATATATATATTGGAACAGAGAACAGGCTTAAAGTAACCATCGATGGCTTACAAGAGCAATGTAATACATATCACCCCAATTAACAATTTCCTCCAATGGCCTCAAATACACTACATCTAATTCGTCAATGCATGGCGAATAATGCCTTGTTTAACAATGCCCCAATTAATGATCTCCCCGAATTACATCAGACTTATCACTTGTGTGTGCCACGTAACACCCCCAATTAGCAATTTCTCCAGATATACACCTCCGCAACTATTGTTTGTGTGTGGCGCACAATGCCCCAATTAACAATTTCCTCAAATACACCTCTGCAACTATTATTTGTGTGTGGCACACAACGCCCCGATTAACAATTTCCCCAAAATACACTTCCGCAACTATTGTTTGTGTGGTGCCCAACACCCCAATTAACAATTTCCCCAAAATACACCTCTGCAACTATTATTCCCGTGTGGCACTCAATCCCCCAATTAACAATTTCCCCAAAATACACTTCCACAACTATTGTTTGTGTGGGGCCCACAATGCCCCAATTAACAATTTCCCCAAATACACTATTTCTGAAATTATTGTTCAAATGTGACGCACACTGCCCTAATTAACAATTTCCCCCAATACACCACTTCCGCAACTATCACCAGTGTGTAGCTCACAACTACCGCAACTTCTTTTACCATCTCCGCCACTATGTGCATGCAATTAACGAGTTTTCTGCCAATTCCCTCAGATAATTGAAATTGTGGTGTCCAGCATGCATGTTTTTGATTAGCAACAGGGGCCCATAGACACACACATCCACACCCAACAACTTTATCATAAAAACAGTAAATATGTTTCGCAATAGCAGATCGACAACAGTGCCGAAAACTGATTGGTAGGTGTATGCGAGTTAATCACAAACTACTGGGGTCATCCTCTCCCAAACATTTGCATGACCAAACAGGCATCCAGGCTTAGATATTCACTAGTTTATGAAATGTACAACATAACATTCACAGACTTGTCGCTAACATGTCAACAAATGTTCATAGCCGGTAGGACTTTAAACACAATTTGTTGTTACGTGCTCTACTTGAAAGGAACTCAAATTATTCCGATAAACTCAAAAACTGTGTGCGATTCAAACAGACAAGCTGGAAAAACTACAAACCATAAGCGAATAAATAGAACAAAATATTTATACACTGTTCCCAAAGCATGGGAACCTACCTAAAATTCATTTCTTTTAATAACAGGAGCAGAAACAGAGCGATTTAATGACCTATTGCAAATAATTATTTTCTAGAGGTACTACAGGTACTATAAACGCATTAATAATACTATTATTAATAATAATAATAATGATCAATCAGCTTCAGAGGCAGTAATCAGACGAAAAGGCGAATCAGTGTAGTTTGGATAATGCAGGTATAGTCTGTGCACAACGACTAAATAGTGGTACAAAATTGAAATCAGCAATAAATACATCTAGTCATATATACAAGGTATGTCAGAATGGCATATTCTATATATATATATATACCACGGAAATGAAAAAAAAAGATATTAAACACGCAATTACCTCATAATTAATCTACAATGTTGTACTATAATGAACACTTGCAACATGCGCACTGAACTAGGCACATGATGCAAAGTGTACCAAGGAGTTACAGTAACTAGGGGTTTTTTAAAAGGAGAAATATTCACTATTTTTGTGTGTCATGACCCTACCAGCACCTATCCACCCTAACATACCTAATGGCACAGCTTTCTTCAAAAGTCTTTGTTTTGTGTTGATTGACAGAAATAAACAACCTTTAATATATATATATATATTATATACATACATATATACAGTGAAACCCACATTTAACACGAATATGGATCAAATTGGCCCCAGAAATCTTTAATTCAAAGGCAATTCAGTAAACTAAACCCCGATTTAGCAAAACCCCAGTTTTTTCATGGTCTTTTTATGGACCCCAATGATCAAGTTATAATCGGGTTTCACTGTGTGTGTGTGTGCGTGTGTATGTATGTATATATATACATATATGTATAACGAATTATGCGAGTATAAATGTACTGAAGATCATATATCATCTCGTCATTATCCTCATTACCTCCCAAACAATACTGGTGGCGCTACCATCCGCCCACCTCTCCAACTGCAGCACTACACCCCTGACTGTGGGAACAGAAAAATTTCACCTGTATATATTCATGCAGATATAAATGTATGTATAGCCATATATGCATTAATGCTTGCATATATATATATATATATATATATATATATATATATATATATATGAAAAAAAGATGATACATATAAATATGCCTATGAATGCATTGATACCTGGACGAATATATATATATATATATATATATATATATACATATATATGCAAATGTAGATACATAATTATATACATATAATTATTTACATAATTATATATATATAATTATATATATATATACAACTATACACAGATTCACATGGATAGGGATAACCATGCCCATAATAACGCAATAAGTAGGGAGGCATGTCGACTCAGGCATACAAAGCCGCTTGGTTAGCACGCTGCCAGTTTACAGGTGGTGCCACTTAGTCTAGTCAAACTGCTCTGCAGAGCATTTATATTCACATATATATAAACCAATTATATACTATATATAATATATGTATTGTATATATAATATATAAAGACATACTCAAACTATCCACTATATTACTACAAATAATGCACAAATTATAGATACTAATTCTGTAGCATGGCTCCTGTGGCAATTCAAACTCACACTCACATCTTGATCAATCCCACTCCTTGCATAAAAATTAATATGCCAAAAGAAACGCTATTTGTTTTCAGTGTTATTTCGTCAGGTTGTAATGTGTTGATGCATCCAGAGTTCCCTAGCATGGCATGCTTTCCATTCACAGCCATGTTGCTTACGAAAGCCCTTTTCGCACTACTGCACAGAAGGAGCCATTTGTGACAAAGACTCCACCTACACCGCACCACACCCAGACTTTACTGTGGTTTAACTGCTTTCTGTGTAGCTATTATCACCAGCACACTTCAGTGTGTCAACGTATACATGCAAATATTACCACACTAGGCTCATTCAGCGGGAATTTGGAATGGTCCGTCAAAGACAATTCTGAGTGTTCCCATATTGGCTAAGCCACTGAGGACGCTGCCTGCGTTTAGGCATCCCTGCAGCAGGACGCCAACTAGCCATGCGTAACTGTAGTAGGATACCTCCTACATTTAGGCATCCCTGCAGCAGGACGCCAACTAGCCATGCGTCACTGTAGTAGGATACCTCCTACATTTAGACATCCCTGCAGCAGGACGCCAACTAGCCATGTATCACTGTAGAAGGATACCACCTACATTTAGACATCCCTGCAGCAGGATGCCAACTAGTCATGTCTCGCTGTAGTTGGATGCCACCTACATTTATCAGGGATGAAAGTGGTCTCCGACAAAAATGCAGAGATCAAGCCGAGACCTTGGCGCCAACGGCGAGTTTGCGCGAAAACATGGATCCCCCCCCCCCCCCCATAGTATTAACTGTTAGGGAATCGCAGGGGGAAAATATCGGAAGTCAGGTTTCAACTATCCTTGTTGTGACTGTATTATCGTGGAAATTCTCTAAAATCGTGGAGATCCTTGATTTAGACATCCCCACAGCAAGACGCCAACTAGTTATACATCAATGTAGTAGGATACCACCTACATTTAGGCTAATCATGCATGACCTTAGTAGGAGGCTACCTACATTTAGGCATCTCTGCAGCAGGATGCCAACTAGTCATGCATCACCTTAGTAGGACACCACCTACATTTAGGCATCCTGCGATGCCAACTAGTCATACACTGTAGTAGGAAACCACCTATGTTTAAGCATTAACGTAGTAGGACGCCACTTGCATCTATGCATTACACAGTAGGAAGCCGCCTATATTTATACATCCCTGCAACAGGATGCCACCTACATTCATGCACCACGACAGTGAGACACCGCCTACATTCATGCATTACCGCAGTAGGACACCATACACATTTCTGCATCCTTGCAACAGGATGTTACCTACATTTATGCATCACCCCAGTGGGACGCCACCTACATATTTATACATCAGCGTAGTAAGATGTCACCCACACTTATGCATCTACAGCTATGCATCACCGCAGCAGAATCTTGTCTGCATTTCTGCAGGTGGCATTTCTATGGTATTATAACATTACTTATATAAATAAAAGTTGGACATTTAAAATAGCTTAAAACTTGCAATGTATATATTGAAAAACAGATCAGACATTAAACATGGATTAATACTAAGTCTGTAACTATGAAAAAGTAAAATATGACTAAATTATGTAATAAACATCCTCTAGACAATGTGTCGTAGTACTAATACAGCGATGAACTGATAAGTGGCATTGTGAATCGGTTAATGGAAAAATACACAATCCGAATTTGATTACAAAATCTATGTCGCTTGGGCATGCGTAAACATATTAACAAGACACTAACAGGAATGAATCAAAAAAATTATAGTAATGTGAAATTTTCACAATTACATGGCATTTTGTGTATTTATTGACTAAAAAAAAAAACGGGTGCAAAACTCGACAATTATCATCTGACGGGTAAATACACCTCCTTAAAGTTTTGTTTTGTTTTAAACTAGTGGATAAGGCGAGGTGGTTTTCCCACTGACATTATGTTATTTATGCACAACACCTGAATTGACAGTCACGTCAAAGTGCGCAAGGTAAGGGTTAAGACACATAGTATCATCACAATAGTATTTGTTCCAGAGTACAATACACCACAAACATATCATCATCACCAATGCAGCTAGGCACTCTCAGCCTGGACCCTTGCCCTTTTCCCCCCCCTTTTTTTTTTATAACAATTAACATATCTGTATCACACCAATACCACAAACTGAATACCCTTTCAACATAAACCAGTTCGAACAGGTTTCATTGTTTCAAACACCAAGTCAACACATTTCGACACAGCTAAGTCTCCACAGAGTCCCTGTTCGAATTTCAAAACAGCCTAATCAACTAATCCTTTTTTG